>BGPR01031366.1:0-18089 GCA_013235015.1 Araneus ventricosus | reverse complement strand
GATAGTAGAAAAAATATATACTGATAAAGAAATGCAGAAATAAAGCGTAAAAAACAAAAAAATGGGAGAAATCATTGTAATTTTATTTTGCCTCAGCATGCAATGAATCTTAACATTAATGTTAATATTTCGTTAAAACAGTTAATGATTTTTTTGTTTGAATACTTTCTCTCATAAAACAAAACTGAAGATTTTGAATTGGAATTTTAAAAAAAAATATTCATCAGAAGATGCAATTGAAAGATACAAATCTACACAAATATAATGAAAACAGTATATAAACGTTCCATGCCTTCTCACTTCACATATACAAAAAAGTTACAACTGAAGTTCTGCATTAATCTGTCCATTGATGAATGTTGCAAATATTTATCAGCTTTCTTTGAAACGGAGTGTGCCCAAATTATTTTTTTCTTCATCACTTTCTGGGCGGCTCATTCGTGACCAAATCTTTACTGTAAAACATGAGTTCCGACTATTTTACATTCCTCGTCTTATTGAGCCAATGCCAAGTGGATTTGCTGCACTTCACCTGGCAAAAGGAAGTTGCACACAATATTAGGTTGTATTCCATGGCTCTTGTCTTTTCAGTATTTGGAGATTTGAATATCCCAGTTTTAATCCATTTTAGAACATTTCAACGTCTGGATCGATGGAGAACCTCCTATCAACAGATACAGCCTGCTCGAATCGGCTGTGATTGATTTAAAATACTGCATCCATTTGAATGCAGGTCGTTGTCCACTTTGAACGAAATTAAAAAAATGTGGAATCCGCAAGGGATGAACCACCAGGACTCGGAGTAGAACTGCTGTCCCTCAGATGTAGACATTATTATGATGAATGAAACAATATGCATTAATATAAAGGTTAAATAGACGTAAGTGAATGACTCACACCACAGAAACAAACAAAGAAGCCCACAAGCCACTTGGAGATTAGAGCTACAGGAACAACTCAAGATCTCATTTACAGAGGAAAAAAATCGAAATAAACTAACTTCTCGAAGTATTATAAAGATTGTATTGTTTTCTTAATGAAAAGAGTATAATGGGGTGTGGGAGATATTCTACAAAGATTTTAATGATTCACAAGCCTCAGAAAGAGAGAGTTCAAACGTATTTCAAACTGAATATTGATTTACAAAAATCCCATTTCTCTAATTTGAAGTTGACTGAACCACAATAAAAATTGAATTTCCCCAAAAATTCAAATTAAAAACAATTGAATCTAAAAACAAGTACCTAAAAAGAGAGCGACAGCTTTTTCACTAAAAATAACTTACGGAATTATTTGTCATAGCAGTTAATACGTAATTGATAAATAGAAAGTAAGAAGTTATAATGAATTTATAATGATATTTGTAATAACAATTATTTTTAAAAAGTAACTTTAATAAAGAATCATGAACACAGCAATTTGAACACAAAACTGTACAATAAAACTAAAAAAACTGTAGAATTAAACTAAAACAAGAAATTTATATCTAGCATATTACAAGGTTTTTAAGAAGTGAAAAACAATTTATTAATTTTTTCGTGAAATATATAGTAAAGTAGTCAAGTCTACGAATGAATAATAGCCTTAAAAATTAGTCACCGGCTATCTTTAAAGATACATGATATGGAAGTGTTGTGATAACGAAAACATTACTGAAATGCAAACAGTTTTAAATTCGAATAAGCCAAAATAATTTCGAATTATAGATATATACACTAAACTGGTCCATTACTAATTATGATCATTAAAGCGATAAGCAATGAAAATCAAATTCATTCTTCAAACTAACGATTAAAATGGCAACATTGTTAGAAATTATCGGGTGATTAAAAAAACATAGCCAAACTTTAAAGGGTAGTACAGGCACATGATAAACTTTCAGAATCGCTTAGTAACATGCGTGCTCAAACGCCATCTGGAGGCAGCACATGGCATTAAAAATAAAATAGCGCTGCACGAAAGACCAATATCTTTCTAAATATCAGTGGTATTGTACTGGAATTTTTACAAAAGTTGCACTATATATGTTACGCTTAATGTGGATAATCGGTAATTATGCATAATAACGGTTATTATGCATAATAACCAAGTTAAGCCGATTAAAGTGGATAATTCATGAGAATTTCCTACATTAACCGGTTATTATGCATAATTACCATTGAATTTCTGTCAATGTGCTTATTTTCAACGAACTAGCTTTCGGCTCCTCTAACATCCTCTAAAGTTGGTCTTAAAATTTAAAAATTTAATATTAATTAAATGTTTTTAAATAGAATTTTTATTTATTTAGTGATTTTATATTGCTCCGATTACGTAACTGTGGGATTTTTATTAATTTATGAATTTAATAAAAATCGTTTGCGTGGAATTTTATGAAGCTGCTTGTTCATATTTTGGAATTCTGTCTTCATTTGCGTGGTGGTTTATTTGATTCTTCACAATATTCTATTCTTATTTCTAAAAATCTAGAGTGCTTCTTCCCAATTGCAAATAATAGAACTGAGTAAATCTATTAATTCTTTACTATTCATTGTTTTGACAAACACTTCCCGCTAGTATCGAAGCTATTAGGGGCAAATGCTTTACCTTTTTTTTACATTCTCTGATATATTTGTTTCAACCTCTAATTTCTTCAATATTCTAATATTCAATGAGCTAGAGAAGCTAGTAGGTCGCGTCTGCCCATTCTAGCGAAGACATAACATGTTTTTTTAAGTTAACAAAATTTGCTCGGTGTCTATTTCAGATGACTCAGGCGTCGCGAGCACAATTTCTCCTGCTTCCGTTGAATAATTATAGAACTTAGATTCCTTACATACAATAAAATAGCGAAGCTACTAGGTTACAGCTCTTGCTGTTAGCGAAGCCGTAGGATGCTTTTTTAAGTAAAAAAATTGCGCGGTTCCCATTTCAGATGCCACAGGCATTGCGAGCGAAATTTCTCCTACTTCACCTGAGTATTTAAAAAGCGCAGATTCCTTAAACTCAATGAGCTAATGAAGCTACTAGGTACTGGCTCCCGCTGATAGTGAAGCTGAAGGATGTTTTTTAAGTTTAAAAAATCTGCTTGGTGTCCATTTTAGATGCCACATGCCAAGCGAGGGCAGCTGAAATGCTACATTTCAAACAGTACATAGTGCAAAGATAAACCATAACTGTCGTATGCTGATTAATTTTTTTAAAAAACTTGGCATCAAATATTACTGGAATCAAAATACGAAAATAACCAAGATTATTCGTTCTATCCAAAACGTTTATTACTAGAGTAAGAAGAAACAAAAAAAAGAATTGATTAATTAACATTTAAAATCATTTTACAGTTAACTGTGCACTCACAAGTACTTAGAGATCTGAAACATTATCGCATGACATAAAAATTAACATTAGGGTTGATTTTACAATAAATTTGCTGAATTAATCACATTTACCAATGAAGTTTGGTCAATGAGATCACATGTCAATGTAATTAATCACATTGACAAAGCTTCAAAGGCAATTATACATAACAACCGGTTAATGTATGAATTCTCATAAATTATCCACTTTAACCGACTTAATTTTATTATTATGCATGATCGTAGGTTAATATTCATAATGTCCGCGGTAATTATACATAACAACTTATTATCCATATTAACCGTAACATATATAAGAAATATTACGCTACCTGTCGCGCATACGCAGTAAAAAATTATTTACTACAAATGCTAATTATCTCCTGTACTACTCAACGTATTTACGTGAAATGTGGATGCATTGCTTCTTTAGGATATTGCCAATTACTCTCTAAGTGTCATAGATTTCCAAGGAAAATTCTTCAAGTTATAAACACAAAACATGCGGAAAAATTTGGGATTTTTTTAAAGAAACCTTTATATCTTCCCAAATATTCATGCTATTTTTACAAAAGTACATGTAAATATTGCGCACATTACCACAAAAATATTGACAGAAGTTGTGAACTATTATCAACTTTCTGTGAAGCGAGGTGAGTCAAAAGCATTTTTCGAGTTAATCATTTTTGGACGGTCCTTTGAATGCCTTCGTGACCGAATCTTTGATGTAAATTGTGAGTTAAATCATATTCTTTATATGTTCGACGTTTGAGGAAAGTTCATAAAGCCCTTCGGGAGTTATACGAAAAAATGTGCGTTATCAGCTTTCTGTGAAAGCAGGTGGATTCTCTCGTCTTTGCTTGACCAAACTTTAAGGCTAGTTGAGGCACACAGTAGAAAATTTCGTATTTTTCCAAATAACACTCGAGAGGTTGGATTAATTTTCCTTGAACTTCGTCCATATAAAGAATACATTTTAACTCATAATTTACATCAAAGATTCTGTCACGAGGGCACATAAGGGGCCTTCCAAAAATTGATGCACTCGAATAGGGATTTTCGCTCATCCCGCTTCACAGAAATCTGATATTGATTTGAAACTTTTATCAATTCTTTTATGTGACGTACGTAATATTTAAATACATTTTTGTAAAAAGAACATGGGTATTCGGAAAGATTTAAAGGTTTACCTTCTTTTTAAAAAAAACAGATTTTACCGCATTTTTTTTCTTATAACATGAAGAGTTTCCATTATAATCCTATGAACCTTACGGAGTACGTGGTAATATTGTAGAGAAGCAATGTGTCGAAATTTCACGTAAGTGGTTTGAGTCGTTAAGGAGATATTATCATTTTTAGTAACTAATTCTTTACTGCGCATGCACATAAGGTAGCGCAATTTTTCTTTCACAACTTTGGAGCCATATATATAGTGCAACTTGTATTAAAATAAAATACCTCCAGATGGCGTTTGCGCACCCATGTTCCTATGCTATTCTGAAAGCTTATCATGTTCCTGACCTACCATTAAAGCTCGGCCACGTTTTTTTTAATCACCCTGTATAGGTTAGAACCGAATTTGAGGGAAATCCCCTCTGTTTTCCTTCAAAAAATAGTCACTATTCTAGGGCATCTGGCGAGTAAAAACACTGAATAGGCATAGGGCACAAGATTAGCGTCGAGAAATGAAACTTCGCTCTTCCTTGGATTCGACGCGATGAAATCTGACCAAGACAACCAACGATAGCAATTTTTTTAATCGGAGAAGCATTCAGATTATCGCACCTTATCTTTAAAACCAGCCTCGACAGAACATCGTTTATCCGGGCTTTTTCTTTTTTTTGATGATTTAAACTACAAATTCTACATAATCTTAATCATATAAAGATCTAGAAAAATTCCTCGGGGTGCCAAAATTAGAAGATTCTTCAGAGAGAAGCAAGCTTTTGTTACCTGGAATGTTCTAAACGATTGAGGATTGGAAGGCAAGGCTTAAATTCTCTTTTCTGACACAACTAGTTCCAACATGGATCTTATCAAAGTTGTGATTACATTTCTAGAGCAATGCGAAGACCGAGAGACGAAATAAGATTCATGTCGGAATGACATGTACGAATTAGTGCTTCGAAGTGTTTTTGAACATGATTTAGCAAAAATAGCTAGTAATACAGATGTTAATTTCTTTAAATAAACAGAGAAAACCTGAATAATTTGGGAACGAAAAATTATATGAACGGCGTTGATTTTTTTTTGTGCAGGAAATTGGGCAGAAATAATTCTGCAGTTACTGCAAATTGCAAACTACTTCAGTACATATTTCGAGGAAATCGGGTTCGAAATTTAAATTTGAAGCACGTGATAGTACCGGTTATATCTTTTTCTACATGAAATATGTATATTTTTACAGAATATTGTACATTTATAAGTCATTATAAATTGTTCCAAGTGTTATTTTCGGTAAATTTAATCTTTTCTTGTGTGTTTCAGATGTTTATTTGTAATTAATTGTAAATAATGCATAATACAATTTCATCTTCGATATACCTTTTTAATCAGTTAGGAAGTCCAGACTAAATGAATAGCTAAATAGTCTAGAAGGGGACAAGAATCAATATTTTTCCGGCGTAAATGTATATAATGGTTCAAAATTTGTTTGTGTTTCGGAGTGAGAGATTTATATCCAGTATATAGCAAAAATATAGAAAATTAAGAAAATCTTTGAAATTAAATGCTAAAATTTTGTTATATTTTCAAATTCTTAGTTTTGTCATTAGCTTTTTAAAACAGATTTTCTCTATTCATGTTCTGAAGCTCAAGAAAGGGTCGAGCAAAAATATTGTCACTGTGCCACTCATAACTGATTTGCTAATTTATGACTTAGAAACACATTCTTTGTTCTTTCTTTAATACTAAAGCATATTTTTCTCTCGTTTTTCTTTTTAATTTTTCTAAATTTTGGGCAACGTCTTAAATGATAAAATCTCCCCGATACTTCTGTCAAAGGACAGCAAAAATGTACAATTAAATTCTGTTTCAAAATGCGAAAAACTACTTCCTTTAACCATAAAACATAGTGGCATAGGTGTAAATTTTAATAAGATTTCATTATCGTTGTAGAATATTTTTATGCTAGTAATGTTATACAATATGAGCAAATTAAAAATTATTTTTTATTTTAAAATTTACAACATTTAAATAATCGAGCTTAATAAAAGTGACAACACATGTGCTTTTATCGTAATAAACATTCTAGCAAAACCCTATTTCTTGTTCCTTGAATTGTTATTGCAGAATATTACAAATGGGAGTAATGTTATCGTTATTAAATGTACTGTGATAGCTTAAATCAATTTATGACTATAGATGTGAACCAAAATGATCATTTTAACAGATTTTCTGTCTGTTTAGGGAAATTTTAAAGAAAATCTTTAATTTTGTTTAAAAGAAAACAATATTTTTGGTTACAGCGTTACTTATTTCGAAATCTAATTAAATAAGGATAAAATGAATATTGATCGATCCTTAAAAGTTTTTCCTGGCACCATGACGGAGTTAAGAAATTATGCAATGTTTCTAGACATTTTGTAGAGATATTGCAGTGATTTTATTAATTATCCCATTATGTAAACAATCATTTATTTGTTTCATACACGACTCTCCCTCAGCCGAATTGAAAAAAAGAACCTCCCTGCTTTCAGACTCTATTATAGAGGAAAAAGGAAGAGGGGAAAAGCTCTTGTGATCACCAAAATCATCATAAATAAATAAATTAAAATAACCACAGATGAAAATATAATCAAAAAATCCAAATCTTTCAAAACAATAAAAAAAAATTCTACATACATGTAGGAAGGCGGAAAATAAACAAAAAAACAAGCATTTTTTCCCTTGTGATTTAATTTGATTGAAATCCAGACAGCTCCGAGATGTAATCCGGCATATCGGAAATACAGGGAGACAAACACTTTTTGATAGCTATAAGAAAACCCCACCACGTCTGCAATAATTGGATGAGGAACCACGTTCCCTTCGAAATACCAAGTACCTATCGTCAAAAAGTTCCAAGGAATCCATATTTTCAGAAAGTTATGTCCCGGTAATTGAAATAACATCTTGATCGTCAAAAGCCACAGAAATGAAAAAAATCTATAGTTTTAGTGCGAACACAACGTACGTTTTGATAGAACAAAGAAAGTCATTTCGAGACTGTGGGCGTTGATGAATTCGATTCAGGAAGATTGTTGATGTCCCTCACAGTTATTTTCTGGTACTTCAAAAATATATTTAACACCATCGCCAATATGGGTTTTGGTTCGCCAAGTGTTGATGCTTAGAAATGAATGAGAGAATCAAATCAGTTAATATTGACGTAGAGAAGCAGACATTTTTAAATACATCCACGCTACATAAAATGCAAGCTGCGGTTTTTTTCCTACAATAGAAAAGATGGAGGACCTAATTATCTTACACTGTGATTTCCGAAAAACTTTTCCCAGCTAAAATTTATGTTTTGTTCACAAATTATAGTAGATAGTTGTGCCTCTATAACTCCACCATCGCACACATCTCCTTGCAAGATCCTTTGACCAACAATAAAGAAAGCATGTACACTTAATTGGACATAAATTCCCAGAAGCTTACAATGAAATTTCACCAGCTTTGTTTCACTGGCTGCAGAACACGGACTTCAAAGGTGTTAAGCTCCTGATATGTATGGCTGATAGGTGTGGAGGCCGAAGCAATAACACTACACTGATGATTATGATTTAATGTTTTTGGCTAAGCAACCCCCAGGCAACCTAAGATAGACTTTCCAAGCCAAAACATTTTTTTATTCCCCTATTCCGCATGCTAGCATGAACTGAAAAGAAAATGAATATAAAAATGAATTCGAAGTTCAGAAGAAATTCTTTCCGCAAGAGTGACAGTTTAAATGTTAGAGAGAGATAATCTCGATTATGATTGGATGGAAATCAGCAGCATTTTCATAAAACAACCTACTATATTCCATTTCAAATTCGTCCCGACAAAGAATTTTTTATAACGAAACAAAATAATGAAATATTGGTGATATTAGAGGCTTTTCATAGATCTGAGGCAGTTGAAAGACAATAAGTTGTGAAGAGAAGGAAAAAATATGACGATCAGTAAGCTTAGAGTCATGATTCTAGGCTTAATCGTGAACCCTCTAAAACTCTGTCATATTGAACTAAATTACTGACGATGTATTTTGAACCAAATTGAGAGATTGTTGCCAAATTGGTTTTCTGCAGAAACATTTTACAATCAGAAGTTCAAGGTCAAGAATAGTGGGAAGAAAATCCTCAGGAAGACACAAAGAATATTTAGAGTGACCTTGCAGGAGATGTGGCTATAAGAATCTGAATTTTTTTTGCGATTGAATATATTTTTATGGTAAAATTATATACCTATTTTTTAAATAAAATTTTGAAAAAATTATTATGTCTTGTGTTTTTAATAAAATTTTGAGTATTTATTTATATTTCAGATTGCTGCAGAACAGGCCATCTCCAAAAAAAGAGTTTAAATAACTTCTCGCTGATTTATAACTCATTACATAAATTTTATTCTGAATCACACTTCCCAAATGCCGTCCGGTTTCGTAGGCCCTGGATTCTGTTTTCATAACAAAACACGCAGAAAATTACATTTTATTTAATAGGAAGCATTTGTTGTGATGGTGTACAGAGTATTAAGTATTAAAAAATATTTTCGGATAAATCTCTTATGGACCGTGTATTTAAATGAAGAATATCAATGAATGCCTGTATTTTCAAAGTATTGATGAAAAGATTGGCTTTACCTTCAAAAATTTCCTGAATTCGTCTGTATATAGGTATTAATACATTTCTGTCTCAACGATAAACATTTTTAGTAATTTTGAACCCATTATACAATTTTTGCTTCATCAAAAAATTCGAGTAGTCTTATTAGAATGTTGTGTGAAGTTTCTCATATTTTTGAGAAGTTCCTTTTTACACTATTTTTAATTGAAGCCATCTTACCATTGACTACAACATTTCAAATCCAGACTTCTAAATTTAAAAATATAATATCAATTGTCTAATTCCTTTCAGAATTCAACTTAAGATCTCTAGTTCAATATCAACAATTTCTTTATTTTCATCAGTAATCAATTCTTAATCAGTTGATACTTCAGCTAATAGCTTTACTAGTCTTTCCATTTCATATTTGTAATTCAAATAGCGATAAATTGTCTCGATCCATCTGTTCTTCTATTTAGCATCCAACTTTATCAGCTTGCGTTAACAAATGAGGAGAAATTCTTGAAATACCTGTGGTCAGCAAGTAAATGACCTTTCAAGCAGCTACTGTGAATCTGGAAGGTTTTCGTTGAAGGGTTAATTTTCTGTAATAAACACTTGTTGCCTCCCGGGTTTAAAGACGCAAAATGTCATATAATGTTTCGACATTGTAGATATAAACATTAACATTCTCAGACATTATTAAAGTTCCAAAAGATTTCGGAGATGCAAAGTTCTTTTTTACACCATTTTAAATTGAAGCCATCTTACCATTTACAACAGCAATTTAACTCCAGACTTCTAAATTCAAAAATATTTTATCAGTTGTCTAATTCCTTTCAGAATCCGACATATGATCTATAACTATTTCAATATAAAAAATTTCTTTATTTTCTTCAGTAATTGATTCTTATTTAGTTGATATTTCAGCTAAAAGATTTGCTAGTCTTTCTATTTCATATTCGTAATTCGAATAGCGATAAACTGACTCGATCTATCTGTTCTATTTAGCAATCCAACACGTATACACGAATGCGCATCAGGCTTGAGAGACGCGACCTTCTGTTTCCTGAGATAACAAATGAGGAAAAATTCGTGAAATACATGTGGTCAGCAAATAAATGACATTTTACACAGTTACTGTGAATCTCGAAATTTTACGTTCAGGGGTTAAATTTCTGTAATAAATTCTTGCTGTCTCCGGGCCTTGTAGGCCTGCTGCGCGTCCTCCCGGGTTAAAGAATCAAAATGTCATAAAATGTTTCGGCACTGTAGATATAAAAATTAAAATTAATATTCTCAGGCATTATTAAAGTTCGAAAACATTTATCGACTTGATAGTTTGTATCGGGTAAAGTTCAAATGTGAAATAGTTAGACCATTGCGAAAGGTACTATGGCATCGGTTAAAGAACCAAGGAAGTTTCCACCAATTCAGCTATGGAAAGGGAACGCTTAGATATATTGTGTCCAGTACCATTACAATCTTCCGACGAAACCAAATATATCATTGACGATAATTCTCCGTGTATTACTGCTCATTTTCATTAATATATCTAGACTTTTGTCGGTTTACACTATTTTCAACACAAAAGAAACGGGAAACGAGCAAAAAGTTAAAAATTGCGGGACATGACCTCAAATTAGAGTTTACATATAATTTTTCGGAGATCATTAATGCAAACAGGTATAAATTTGACCCTACAACTTATTGATCCACGAAAATGAAAGGTTAAATAGGGAAATGTTTAGGATTATAAAATGAAATATTATGATAAAACTACTAAATGAAACGAAGCTGCCTCAAATATTAGGGATTGAGTTAGTTAATACTGTTAATTATTTGAAAAACTGATTTTATCTTAATTTTTTTTTTTAACAGGAAGGCTCCTTTAAATTATTATATCAGTTCTAAAAAACTAACGATATTGACAATAAATAATGCATTTCGACAGTAATAACGAAAGATTAATGAATTTCTTTAAAAATCCTTTTAATTACCAAGTCATATTATTCGGGAATTAATCTATCAAGGTTCGGGAATACAAAAATAATGCACTTTTTGTCAGATTGTACCACATGATAAGCATTTTGAAATTTTACCGCAATAAAGCAAAAATGAAACAAAATTTTATTATTTCGCATACAAAAGCGAAAATCATATTTTAAAATATTACAAATTGGTAAATAATTTAAATCAGATTTGATGAATATTTTGAAAAACATTTTAAACTTACTGTTCTTATATCGAACATCTTGAAAAATAGGTATTTTGGTGATCTTTGATTTTTTAATTTTCCTATTTCCACAATTTAATAAACAAAGGTAACCAGAATGTATACTCCGCAAGAAAAATTCCATTTATCCATACCAAAGATCAAACATGGCGTCATTTATGTTAGGTTTCGTTGGAAATGAGAGGATTCAAATTAGTTAATTCCGATTTCCCCTAATGGGGATCTGCTATCGTTTATCACACGCATGCGTAAATCTTCTGTGTCTTTTCCTCCTTAGTTACATCAACATGTCAAAAATATTACATAGCTTGAGTCGTCTTTAGAATGAAACATGTTTGGCAAATATGAAGATATTGAGAAAAGTATTGTAACATTGATGTTTTCATATCAAATCGTAAGCAAATAGTAATAAAACTAATTTTCATTTACTAGCCCAGAAATAAAACTCCAGGCTTTATATTAAAGAAACGAAAATGAAAAAAAATATCACTCTAAGTTTGTTAAAATTTTAAAATTTTCTATAGAAAGTTTTTCAATATTAAAAGTGGTAGTACTTATTTTACTAATTTTCAAATCTTGATTCCTAACTATGCCAAAGATGATTTCTCATTTTGATATGAACCGTATTTATTCGCGTTTGTAAAGCTATCTAAATACATATTTTTTTACAAATATAAACACATAGTGTACAAACACTCTGCAGACATTTCAAGAAATCATAAAATATAAGCCCATTTTAAAGTGGGGCACTTCATGCACATTTGTTTTTTCTCTTGGCATAGAAAAAAAATTTAGTAGAAAAGCTTCCCTTCAAGCGGCACTATAAGGAGCAACTACCCAGAAGAAATGCAAATTCTACTCTGATTAATAAACCTGCAGTACCCAACAATTCAATTTACCATCACTTTAGTTGCATTCCAAGCAGTTTATCAGGGTTCGGTTCTTGCCCGAGGCTGTAGTATTTTTCAACAGTCTCTACTAATCTATAAAAGAGGCTTCCGCATTAGATTGTGCATATGCTTCAGCTTCTGCAAGCAGAATACGGCTTCTAGAAAAAATTTCTTCATCATCTTCTACATTCTAGTGCTTTCCCATCTTCATGTTGTAATTACCGCTTATTAAGATCCTACCTTTACTATGGGCTTCATAAAGGCTGTTGTAATCTATCGGGAGCAAGTTTGTACTTGTCAATGCAACATCAACGAAGACTAGGTGATAAAGAAGAAAGGTTACTAAGTTTTGCAACATTTGCCAGAAGATTTAGAATTTCTAGGGCCGGAATACGGCGCAATTTCAAAATACAAAAATATAAAATTTGATGAGGCAAAATGTATGTATGTTACAGATGCCGCATCTAAATCTGAAGATGCATGTTGAAAACTCAGAGAGATAGCCTCATGTTCTATATGAAGGAGGTTCTAGGTCAGAGGATTTTGAATTAAAAATTGATAATTCCATAAATCTGATAAGGAAAGGATCTCAAATGGAGATACTTGTAAAGGGGGTAATTTCAAAGAACAAAAGAATTCCACCGTTGTTTTCTAGAGAAAGGAATTAGACTTCTTAGCTTAAACGCCATAAGAAAATACTGTAAAAATAAATATATGTTTTTTTATACACGTTATTTTTATTTTAAAATTATGCCGGACATAGTGGGAGATGAAACCTCAAACACTTACTGTAGAAATCAATGAAGAGTGGTAGTGGGAGGGGAAAGAACCATTGTTAAAAAGATATGATTGCTCCGGACTGTTTACCGACCCTATTTAAAAAGGAGTAGGAAATCAAGATACGACTTTTCGCTGGCTCGGCCGTCGTCTCGTTTCGTAGCAAAATGTCATTTCATTTGTGAACTACAGTTCGAAATGAGCATGTAACAACCTTGGATTTTCCAACCACGTCTCTTCAATTTGGTTATACACACTAACCGCGATCAACTATGCTAGTATTTGCCTATCCATTCATCATATGAAAAAACTTCGAAGACAAAGTCGATACTAATGAAATTTAGAAATTATTTCCAAACATATTTTTTTGTTTTTTAAGCGGTGCAATAGTTGTAAATGCTCAAGAGGCAAGATAAATTAAATATTTTCCAACATGGAAAAGCATGACATCACTTGCTATCAAAGTAGGTATACATTTTTGAAATATAACTTTAAGACGCTGTTCCAATGCAGTTCTTATTTAAGACAATAAAACTGCATTCATTAAGCTAACAAATAGCGCTGCATCATAAAATTCAGAAAACCGGTATCTTATTGCTTTTCTCTGGGCCTTTCAAATGTTAAGTGCCTCAAATCTAATTTTCATTTACCAGCCCAGACACAGAAGTAAAATCTTTAAATGCTGGATGCTTAAAGTTTGGATACGTATTTTGAATAATACTGTATATATATAAAGAAAAGAGGAAATCTATGACATTTTAATAAAATGCTTTATAACATGCTGATTTTAGATGTACGTTAATGTGTTGGTATCCTTTTTTTCATAAATTATTCAACTTTAGTGCAATAGTTTTGATATTTCAAAATTTTTATTATTTTTGTAATTATGAAATGAAAATAACAGGAGATTATATACATTTTTAGTTACTGCAGGGTAAAGCAAAATCATTGAATCAAGAAAATTTTGAATTTTAAAATGACTAAAAATCCTTTAAATAATATTTTCAGAAGTTATTAGCAGAAATAATCTAAAATACAAGTTAAGGACATATCATTGTAATAGTTTTGGAATTTATAATTAAGTCTATTTCTATATTTTCTGTCACAGTATTGTAATATATTAGATTAATGTACTTTTTTCAGCTACACGAGGGCTGTAAGAGAACGGCTCTCGTGATTTTAAAAGGCACCAAGAAGCCGACGACACCTGAATTGTCAACTCGTTCTCTAGAGTTCTAATTCGTACCAACATGAGGACATTAAATTCTACATTAAATAGCATGAATAGATAGTTAATATACTTATCATTCATCTATTTTGAGAACCAGCCAATTCATTGGATTTTATTTCTGTTACCAGAAAGGCTGTGATTAAGTTATTTAACTATCTTATGTTGTACTGGTGTATTATTAAGGTAACGGGTTTCTTCTAGGAGCACTTGAACTTGGGATTCATTTTCTCCCGCTTTTTAATGGAATTTACTGCTTAATAACGTATTAATCATTAATATATAACATATGGGAAAATATAAATTTTCATGTACGACTAAGCCTGAATTTACAATGGATATTTAACTCAGAGTAGTTCATATTAAAATGGCTTTATTTTGAAAAAAATACTCAGAAAATGTTAATCCATTTTCTTCTAAATTTCAATTTGCATCAAATTTATCTTTTTTATTGTTTTCAAATTATAGAAGGGAAATTTGCGATCGATATTCTTTCCTAATTATTAGTATAATAAATAGAAGTGCGAAGATTCTGTAGCCGTAGAAACTGAACGACAATGCTTGGTACTTGTTAATAAATTAGAATATTTTTCTCATGTATAACTAATTTAACATAACTGACAAAAATAAAATGAAAGAATTTGCTGCTAAAAGCAGGTAGTTCCGAACTCGGAGTGTTTGTAGTTACTTGTGCTATTTTGTGGTAATATATGGGGAAAGTGGGGTAAAACCGGGTACCTAAGATTCGAAGACCCGTCGAAGCTAATCTATTCGACATACAGTTTCTCAAATTTTATTAAAATATTCATTTTTTTATCGGGGTACAATATAATTTTTAAGAAAAGTCATAATTTTGCTACTTTTTTAACTAATGATATTTTTTATAAAAAATACACCTTGGAAACATCATTAAAATATATACATTCAACGCCTGAAGTGTTTTTATTGTGTGTATCGGAGAAATCATCAGTATTGACTGTTCCAGTCTTACGCCACTTAGAGTACCCAGTTTTAAACAGAGTACGGTGGTTATAAAAACCGAAAAGGAACCGCAGAAATATTATATAAATCTTTATTGATTGACAGATTAAAAATCCTTAGTAAACATATAATAACCTGTGCTAAATATAATTTTTTTATTTAATAAGTTGAGTTTATATCACATTTCACTGAAGTTACCATATATGTAGTGTCACACTGGATGAAGCAAAAATAACCTCCAGAAGATAATGTTATATTTTCTGAATATTGTTATTCCTGTGTCGATTCTTTTAGGCAAAAGAATAAAACGAAATGCCTTGGCTTTAAAATTTACAATGTAATATTGTTTGATATGGTAGAAAATTTCCACATCATAACAGTTTTAAAATATTTCAGCAATTGCAAGACATAGACGATTGTTTTAAATTTTATATTTATGAAGATCTTTTCATAATAAGTATCAGTATATTAATAAATTTTCATTAACTTAAATCTTAGTTCAAACGTTTTAAAAACTGCTAAATTTGTAAGTGATAATCTCCCGTATCACTTAATAATTTGATGAATCTTCTGTTAAGATACGCATAGAGAATCATGAAAAATTCCTTTTACTTACTAGATCCTGTATTGTTATAACTATTTAAATTCAGGAGCCTGTAAGCGGTGATCTTGCAGTTGAATGGGCTTCGCTTTCTTATCACACACGAATAAAATCTCTCTCTTCTTCTGTTACGGGGAGATACTAGTGATTATATTTCCATCTTTTCATACATATGCCACCATTAAAATTTTAGATTTAAAGGAAGAAAATTTAAATAAAGAAAAGTTTGAATGAAGATTTTATTAGCTTTGCGAAAAAATATTCAACATTTTATACTCTATTTCCAGTTGGAAAAATTGGTACAATTTAACACGCCGAATTAAGAAATAATTATGTTTTCAAGTACTGTTACTATTTTGGAATTCACCAAATAAAGCTTAGCAATAAGAGAGAAGTAATTTAATAATCTTTTTAAATGTTTTGTTTAAATTATGTTCAATATTGATGTGGTCTTTCGCAAGATACCGGCTAGTATGCTAATTGATATTATGACATATCATTTCAAGGTATGGATTTTTTGATTACTTAATTCAACTTCAAAAATAGATCTATGTTAAAAACACAAACTAATAGCAATAAGAGCAATCACTGTTCAAATGGGTATGGAATTGACAGAAATAAGCTATACAAGGAAACGTATTCGTTCATAAAACATCTGTAAGGTTAAGGTGGTCTTCCTAACTATAGAATTAAACAAAATTATATCAGTTCCATAAAAAATGCATTCTTACAGTGTCAAAATTTTCACGAATGTTCAATAAATGTTTCAGTTTCGGTATGAAACACCAAAATTTTCAAACTGCAATTAATAATTTTAAAAATCCTTAAACAAATATATTTAATCCTCTGATGAAAAATTTCGTACATTACTGCAGGCAGATAGCGCCATGCTCGGACGTTCTGTATAATCTTCACAATCTAAGAGTCATAGAAGATAATTTTGTTTATTAATCTAGTAAATTAATATATGAGTAAAGTTCCAGATCTACCTTCCTCAAAAAACTCTCTTCTGAAGGAAAATAAAAACGGCTATATTTGTTACAAACCTTGATTTTTTTTCTTGTGTGTTAATTAATCCTGTAACCGTACTTTCATAACTTGATCAGAGAGATCCTTTTGTTGAAAGCATAAACAGCAGCTAATTCTGCCCTTTTTCCTATTTTCAAATATAGTAAGTATTGCTATATTTTACCGATTTTTCTTTGCAATTTAAAAATTATTTACATTTCATTTTTATCGTGGTTCAAATATACTGTCTTTTGAGTTAAATATACATCTATTATACGATTTTTTTTACCTATTTTTTATGGACTCAAATTAATGGATCCATCAGAACTATCTGATAGTATACTGGATATCTATATATATAAAAGACTAAGATACGTGATACAGAAAAGAGGTTAATTTCTCTTTTGCCGTTGGCAACAAGTGGTTTGTTAACAAAACAAAACCGGTAGACATCTTAGGCATAAATTTATAAGTATAGCCTACTACTATATTCGGTCTGGTGGGAGTTTAGGACGAAGAGTTGACATTATTTCTTACAATATAATGAAACTTTACATGAAATTGTTCTAAAGAGATCAGTTAGAAAAGAAGCAAATGGGCTTAGGCGAGCTATAGAATGTTCAGATCAACGTCAAAATAGTTTAAGTAGGCGAAGGTGAAACCGTGTTAAATTCAAATATTGAGGAGAACATCGTAGGGCTTATTAGTGTCAACATTGTATAATGGGTACTTTTCCGTTATACACACACTACGTTTCTATCTTGGCGAATTTTCTTGGAGCGCTGAATCGCCAGCTTGGCTCAACTTCATTCTTGACGATAGTTGACGAGTTATGTATTTTTGGCTAGCTGAATTGCTATCAGCCAGGGAGCTCCAATTTGGTCAAAAATGCATTATGTGCATATAACGTAGCGCAGATGCTCTGTGCGGGATGAGCTAGTATATGCAGGGTGTCCCAAAAAGTGGAATAAGCACTTATTTCCTTAAATGTTGCATTTAGACACGTACTTACAATTACAAGGTTTCATCAAATAAGGTAAGAATTAATGTGGAAATACTTTGGAAGCTGAAAATAAAAAGTTAAGAAAATTAATTTTTCATACGGCCTCATAGAGCAAAAGTGTCAAAGTACAAAATGTTCCTCTTACACTCATCTATATGTAAACTAAGTTTCACGATTCTATCGGCAAAAATTGCAGAATATATTCATTTTTAAATTTAAAGGGGATTCTCACAAATTTATATGG
>BGPR01031365.1:0-18090 GCA_013235015.1 Araneus ventricosus | reverse complement strand
TAGTCCAAAAAATGGTCTGCTCGTTTAGCTATAAGAACATGACTTAACAATATCTACTGAAAATACGCTGGTTTACAGTCACTTTGTAGAAAGACTTAAATGCGTAGAAGAATTTTTATGCTTATGTTCTGCTGCTGTGACTGAAAAATTCGATTTGGCTAATATTTTTAGTTACTTAGCTTCGTTTCAGAAAGTGTGAAACAATTCTGAATGTCTCTTCCTAATTTTAATGAAAAACATGTAATATTGAACCCTATTATGGAATGGAAATTCATTATGAAAGCAACTACTGTCGCTTTCGGCTAGGTTGTGTATCCATGCAATTACTATAAGAGAGAAAGATAATAAAGAAATAAATAAAAAATTACATAAAAGAGTCAAATTCTTCTGCGTATCGAGGATTCAAATGCAATTCTTCTATGCAATTTCCCTTTATAAAAGCAGCAAGACTAAATCTTCCAACCCTTGCGTGAAAGCGGATGAATTGTGAAAGGGTTTGTTTTCACTCATTCCCTTCTGTGATTGTAGATTTCAAATTTTGCTTCTGGACAATACATTCTACTTAATTATGCTCCTTCAACAAATAAATTTTTATATCGGTTGTTGTTATTCCATTGGTAATTACATCAAGACGTTCTAATTGGAATAAAAAAAATTGTAGGAAATAATCTGGTTTTCCTTTTTTCTTTTCGAAGTTCATTTCTTCAGAAAATACAATCCACAAAACTTGTACAATAACCAAAAAAAAACATGTCGTTTCTTATTTCAATCAACAATTTATCTCAGGTTTAGTTTATTTTCACATAGTTTATCCCATTTTCCATATAAAATCCTTGCTACTCTCATTCTTTTTACCACCTAAAATAACACTCAGGTGCCTTCAGGTCGTCTTCGAATCATGAATGTGAACAAATAAATATGTCACCTATATTTGCACATTTTTTTCCATTAAGATTATATTTAAACATCAGTCCTCATCCGAAATACCGTTGTGCCCAGGTAGAACAACAGGTTGCCCGATATTGTACAATATTGTTCGATATTATATTATGCAATATTGTACAATATTATACAATATTGCGAATATTGTTCAATATCGTACAATGTACAATGTCTTTGTGCTTATTTCGAAGAACGAATCTAGATTTGAACTCACAAATGGATATACGTGGAAGGAAATTTATACCACGCCTCCAATAGGAAGGCCTTCTGACCTCACTGCTTCGGTAAGTTGTTCTCTTCCCCGTGCGATGTATCCACAGAAAACAGAGCACAGAGTCTTTCTTGGATAAGTGTAGTTGTATACATACCGTCCGTAACGGGTATCGATTGGATTTACAGGCCCCAAAGTTATAATTGAATTTTGAAATGATGAAAAATGACTAGTTACGGTATGAGAAAAAAATTACAATACACTTTATATAAAATTGGCAAAAAAAAATGCGTTGAGAATATACAATGAAGTAGTTCGAGTTTTCGATTTCTTTCGAACCTTAACTTCGAACTGAAACTAACGATCTGTAATATATACAACATTCTATTTCTCGTACTTCAAAATTTGCTTTTTATTATCGAAACAAAATAGCGAGATATGTATTTCTAGGCATATTAGAGATCGAAACTTTGCTTTAGTTTAATATATTTTCGCTATGTAAACAGCTTATTAATGCTGTCAATCAATTAATCTTTTTTAAAGATATTAAATTAATTAAGTTTCTTCTTTGCTTGATCTAGACATTTTTTGCTCCAAATCTCAAGGATATTATTAACAAAATGAGAAGGAATTCTTATTCCCTTAAGCAATATATTTACTGCAAATGTTTAATTAAGAGCAAATTGCATTTCGCTTATATAGAATTATCATTACAGCTATTTTAAATTCTATTGTCAAAGAAAAGTAATTGAAGCGGTTATCGTTAATTCATTTTCAATTGACTTTACTCGTTAGAGCAATATTTTATTACGTGAATATTCTCTTTAAAGTTAACCCTTTCGCTCCTAAAGTTAACCCTTTAGCAATATTAATATCTACAATGCAACCTGCGGAGACGAACGCCGGCTATAGCCGTCTTGCAGACGTGACTCCCAGAGAAGAAAGATAATATAGCCGACGACATTCACACTGAAATTAATTAATCTTATTATTACATAATGTATATTAATTCTGATTTAATTATAATAATCATTTATTAAATAAGTTTTAAAGAAAAGCTTCTCGCTTCACAGAGCATGTGAAGGCGGCGTTCTTCAAACGGAAGACGTAAACCCAAACGCCAGAGAGTGTCCACGCACAATATGTACAATTTTGGCACTAGACCAGGTTTATTGAATGCGAAACCACAATGCGAACGACCGTAGCAAAAGGGCTAAAGAAACGCAATTTTCATGAACGAACTATCATGACAATGTTTTTAAATTTCTCTTCAAAGGAAAGAAAATTAAAACTATAATCACTCGTTCGATTTCAACAACATTTGTATCATTTTAGACTTGAAATTAGGAAGTGCGCGTAAGATTCCTCGAAATAAATAGGGTAAATTTTAAGAATTTATACAGCAAACAGATATATGAAAAAGAAATATGTAATTTTTTCATTCTGATGCCAATAATATATCTCGCTTACTTTATGTTCTATTCCAGTTGTTTCTCATGACTCTTCTATATTATATATATATGTGATATTTAATTTTTTTAACTTTCCTAAATAATCTTAACGACACCTCATTTTAAATACTTCTACTTTCATCATAATTAACGCACTACAACTTTCTTTACAAGTCACGAGGTTCTCTAGGGGAATACCCTTTTCTGAGTACTTAAGCGTTCTGCGCATTCATTTCTGCCCTTTTTCACGCCGGCATGTAAGCTTTCAACAACAACGCGCCGCTCGGGCGTAAACTTCTAAATTCTGGTCATGGAGCTGCAAACAAATTAAGTGCTTTACCTATGAAGAATAACGCCTGATGCCTCAATAAAAGAAGATTTAATCAAATATCGTCTCTTCCTTGATGAAAATGGACTGCCTTTTCTCCTTTTATAAAGCCTGATATTTCAAAAGTCGACAGCATCTCCTTTGTTCGTGTAAACCCTGTACATGGATTTCGAAGCCGCCATTCAGCTAAACAACAAAGTCGTCGTTCACGCCCGAATTCACGCACAATTGGATACCCACAGAAAAACGTCGTCATTCTAAATTTCTACTCGTCCATCTTCATGTTACTTCAAATTTTGTCGTTCATGCTTTCTTTATTCAAGTATTTTTGAAGCCTTTATTTCAGCAAAAGTTCTGTTCTTCGAGTATACTCTTCAAATTTTTGTGTACAGTGATTTCCATAGTGCCGCCTTCTTTTTAATCATTGTGTTCATCTTTAAGTGTCTTCCACCATCTAAAATGTGCAAGAATTCAAGTGGTGTTCTACAATGTGCTAACGTTTCGGTATCGCTGTGGATTAAATTGTGTCAAATGCTTCAACGAAAATAGCGAAGTTACATATTTCTTTAATTAATAAAGTGCACAAAAAAAGCAGCTGCTGTGTGTAGGGGGGGGGGAAATAATAACAAAGTATCATGATCTTCAATGTTTTTAAAATGTTTTATTTTTATTTTAAATTGATTTTCATTTATAATATATTTTCTTTGATAAATAGTTTTCTTTTGGTTGTGGTATTAAATATAATACTGATCAGTATATTTTTGGTAAATTATGAAATATATTCTTTTGAAACATTAATTTGAATTTATTTAGTATCATTATATTTTTTGAGTGTGTTGTTTATGTTTCATACATAATTATTTCTGAATTTTAGTATTTGAATTTTCGTGAAATTATAATGAAAAGTAGTATTATTCTGTGTATTTAATTGCAGTATTAAAGTAAATAGTTTAACATGTACTTATTTTAAAATTCCCTTAAATTTAAATTGTTTTCCCTAACTTGTATTAAATTTTTTCCTGCATGAATTTAAGATCTGGTAAAATAGTTAAAATGAATGACAAAACAAATGCTAAACCAGATGAATCTGGTATTGTAATGCAGGCTACTAATTCTATCAATATCATTCCTTTTGACCCGAACAACTCTATGAATGTAAATTCTTGGCTTAAATACTTTAATGATAAATGCCAAGAGTATAACTTGGATGATAAATGGAAATTGAACAACATAACAGCATACTTAAAAAACAATGCCTTAACTGAATATGTAAATTCCTACGATACAATTAAAACTTGGGAGGAATTCGTTTCCTTTTTAACTGAAAGGTACATCTCACCTAACCTAGTCAATTTGAGTGATTTCACTTCGAAATCATTTAAAGAAGGTGATGATATAACTTTATACTTCCAAGAAAAATTAAAAATAGGCAGACAATTAAATTTAGCTACAAGCATGATACTTGAGGGACTTTCGGATGGCTTGCCAGTTAATCTAAGACAACTTCTGGCGATAAATTCCCCTAACAATCCCACAGAATGGCTCACAATGGCCTCAAAATTGATCAAAATTCAAAAATCAGATGAAAATCAAATTAATTCTAGCCATTCTGCCACCCAAAATTTAAAAACAAACTCTGTTAATGGTAACCAATGGCAGCCAAGAAATTTTAGGCCCCATAACTTTACACCCAAGCAAAATTTTAGGCCAAATAACTGTCAACCAAATTCTCCTCCCAGGCAAAATTTCAGGCAAAATAACAATTACCAAACTCCTCCACCTAGGCAAGCTTTCAGACCTTTTAGTAATGCTAACACCCATTTCCAAGACACATTGCCACCTTCACCATGCTGGCTTTGCACAAAACAAGGCATTGCCAATGCTTATCATTGGGTACAAACTTGCCCATTTAGACTTTCTGCAGGACAATTACCATCTCCCAATCCTGCTCCACCTAACTTTGACCCTCCAAAGGAGGAAAATCAACAATGACAATTACCTACAGTATCCGGATACTACAAAAGAAACCCGTTACCATGTGTTTTAGACACTGGTTCAACTATCTCTTTAATCCCACGTGATTTAGTGACAAAAAACCATTTAAAAATGACAAATGTTCAAGGTATAGTTGTGCAGCAAACCCGGGGTACAATTAGCCTTACTAAAACATGTACATTTTCATTAAAAATTGGTACCATAAACAAAAATGTGACTATGTATGTTCTAGATCATACTTTACCTTATATAATCCTAGGAATGCCAGAATTGTCAAAATATCACATAACTATAGACTGCAGTAAACAAAAAAATCATCTGAATTAGAACATTGGAAACATCTTAAAACAATCTTTGAAATATGTGAAAAAGAAAACATTAAATTGAAATTATCTAAATGTGTTTTTGCCCAAACTAAAATTAGCTTCTTGGGTTATGAAATTGAGCAAGGTAAAGTTTCCCCTAATAATGCTAATATTGAAACTATCAAAAAATTGCAACCACCCACTAATGTTAAAGAACTTCAAAGGTTCTTAGGTTCTGTAAATGTTTACAATAAATTTATTCCTCAATATGCTAAACTTAGATATCCTTTAAATCAACTTTTGAAAAAAGATGTAAAATTTAACTGGACAAACGAATGTCAGGATGCATTTGACAAACTTAAAGAAACCCTAACAACTAAACCGGTTGTAAATTTATATAACCCTGATGTAACTTGTCATGTTTTTGTCGATGCATCACAAAAAAGTGTTGGAGTTGTTTTGAAACAACCTGATGCCTCTGATGTTTTACATCCAATAGCTTATCATTCTAGAACTTTAAGAGACTATGAAAAAATTATGCTATAACCGAGTTAGAATGTCTTGCAATAGTTGATGCTTTGGATAAATTTTACTATTACCTCCACGGTCAAAAATTTGTCATTCATATTGATCATGCTGCTCTTGTTTGGCTCAAAAATGTTAAAAACTTAAGAGGTAGGTTATTCCGCTGGTCATTAAAGTTAAGTATGTTTGACTTTGAAATTAAATATCAAAAAGGTTGCACTAACATTGAAGCAGATATGTTATCTAGGCATCCAGTTTCTCACCATCTTCAACATGCAGTACATTTGTTAGACATAAATGAAATAAAAACTCAACAAAAAAATGATAATCTCTGTGGACCTAAGTATCATGAAGTTAAAGATGTAGTAGTAATAAAAAAGAGAAATTTGTACAAAATAGTTGTGCCATTTTCATTAAGACTTAAATTGTTAAATCAAGCTCATGAACAATTTGGTCATCCTGGTGTCCAAAAAATGTTAAATTTAATTACTCCTCAGTATTATTGGCCTAATATTACCTCTGATATAACTGAATTTGTTAAACATTGCTCTGTTTGCCAACTTAACAAAAAGCGAAAACAAAAAAAGATTTGGCCTGCTCCAACAAGTACCTCCTACTAGTACACCTTTCGAATGTATTTCTGTAGATACTGTTGGAGGTTTCAATTATTACATCTCAACAAAAAAAAGTTCTTCATATTGTGATTGACCATGCGACAAGATATGTTTGGGCCTTTCCTTCAAAAAATGAAAACTCTGAAACTTACATTAATATTCTAAAACAAATTTTCCAAATTCAAGTCCCTGTAAAATTATTAACTGATAGAAATGCTGCATTTACTTCCTCTCGATTTAAAAAATTCCTAAGAAATTATAATGTTAAACATCTTTTAACCACAGCCCATCACCCACAAACAAATGGCAAAGTTGAACGTGTTAATCAATCATTAGTAACTAGGCTTAAATGTAAAGTTAATTCCACTTCCACTAAAGTTCCTTGGACTAAATTATTAGAAAGTGTTACTAATGAGTATAACTTAACTCCCCATTCAATAACCAAATATCCACATGCCTACTTGTTGCTTGGTACATTACCTTATGATTCCCCTATTGGTCAAAATAGTTATTATGAACCTGTTAACGAAGCTCGTAATTTGGCTTTTCAAAGAACAATAGACTATCATAACAAAAACAAAATAAGATATGATGCACGTTTTGTTGACAAGAAATTTAACCCAGGTGATCTTGTTGTTTATGAAGAATTCCATTATCCCAATACTAGAAAATTAACTCCTCCTGTTTCTGGCCCATATGAAGTTATTAAACAATGTTCTGAAGTAACTTATGAAATTAATAAACCAAATCCTATAACAAAACAAGCCACACAAATTGTGCATATTTCTAAATTAAGATGTTTTCATTCACCAGATAAACTTAAATTAAGTCATGAATAATAAATTAACTACATAAAAAAAAACTTGTCTTGCCTTTATAATTCTGTCCCTTTTGGTAAGAGTCAGTCCGTTCTAAAATCATTTCCCCATGGAGGGCTGAGTCTTGCATATTTTTCTTCTTTGGTGTTTCCCAAAGAACAAAACGATGATAAATGAAATGAGACTTACTATTTTAAAAACAGTGTTTAACAATATTGTATTTTGTTTTGTGCATTGTCTCTCTCTCTGGGAGAATGCATGAAACACATCACAAAGACCTTGTCCCTTTTTCGCCCAGACTTGGTGATACTCCCAGTTGCTTAGGCAACATCATCAAGATGTAAAAAAATACTTTTGTCACTGATGTTAAACTCCATGAAATGTCACTGACTTCAAACATTAGTATATTCATATTTTTCTATTTGAAACATATTTGTATTTTTATTTATCAATGTTTCTCATACCATTTTAGATGCATATACAGTTGAATATTTACATTAAATTATTTTTCATATGAACAAATCAGTAGTTCAATTACTACTGAAAGAACTTTTATTTGAAGAACTTTTCATCACGTGAATGGAACTTTTTTCTACAGTCAACTAGCTAGTGTTTGTTGGAGTACTCACGGGAACATGATATTTAAAATTTTTGTGTACATATTATTGAAATAATTTTTATATTTAAATGAATATTTTCTATGTTTTTATAAATATCCTTGCATTTATATTTTGCTTGTACTCACTGAAGTGCATTTGAGAAATTGAATATCTTATTGTACATTTATTGTTGATATTCTTAAATTCAAGCCCATGGCCAGCACTTAAAGCAATTTATCAAAATTTTAATAGTACTCTAAAAGTAACTTGTCCAACTTCGCAGGTTTTGTGATAGCAAGAGCCCTGCTGTCGTACGACTCTTGCGGAGGGGGAAATTGTGATATTTTAATTTTTTAACTTTCCTAAATAATCTTAACGACACCTAATTTTAAATACTTCTACTTTCATCATAATAAATGCACTACAACTTTCTTTTCAAGTCACGAGTTTCTAAAGGGGAAACTCCCTTTTCTGGGTACTTAAGCGTTCTGCGCATTCATATCTGCCCTTTTTCACGCCAGCATGTAAGCTTTTAACAACAACGCGCCGCTCAGACGTAACCTTCTGAATGCTGGTCATGGAGCTATGTAAAAATTAAATCCTTTACCTATGAAGAAATAACGTAATATCCTCAATGCCTGAATAAAAGAAGATTAATTCAAATATTGTCTGTTCCATGACCAAAATGGACTACATTTCACCTCAGTAAAGCCTGATCTTATATATATATATATATATATATATACTAAAAAAGTCATTATTTGAACAATACATCAATTGTAAATAAAATCTAAAAAATTTTGAAAATACTAAACATACCATGAACAAAAAATCAAGTTTAACCAATTATATGTCAACAAGTGAAAGAACTCTGTTATTATTAAAAGTATTGAAATAGGCAAACCAAGTAAATGGAGTTTTCAACAATTAATATAGCAGCTTGGCTGTGGACAAGCTTTAGCCAGGTTAAATAAATTTTGTTGTACAAACCATCCCTGTTACTATTGTTGTTGAAAAAACAAACAGGGTAATTTACCCAAAAATGAAAGAATTTAGAAAGAAAAGTCTTATACTAACCCTAACAATAAAACATAACTGTATAGAAACGACTATAATTCAGGATAAAAATACGTAATATAACATTATATTGCACTATGCTATTGCACTAAAGACAGTATATATATAAATTCAATAAAATACATATGTGTGTGTGTGTGTGTGGCGCTTTTTCCCTTGTGAACAAGATAACTGGAGTAATTTGGATTTAAATTTAACCAGCGGGGGATATTGTGTAAGGATAGTGAACATCTCGGTCGAGTTCGTAGATAGGCTATCCAGCTCAAATGGGGTGGAATTGGTGGGGGGAGGGTGGAAATTTTCATTTTCCCGTAGTTCCTTTACAATTGAAAATAGCAATAAAATTCAAATTAGGCGAATTATTGCCTTATCATAACGAACAATTTTTGCATTTAAACTTTTTTGATAGCTACAATTGCTTAGAATTTTTGAGTTGAAAAGTGATTTTCCCACCCTTCCACTCCTCTCCCCCTAACTAAAGGACGTTTTAACCTATGCATGTTACCCTTGTTGGAAAGCTCTCGTCATTTGCAGTCTCTTCCACCTCCCTCGCTTTCATTCTGCAGCCTAACTTTTGACAACAGAGGGTAGAAATGTTCTTTTCCTTATTATTATAGATATATATATATATATATATATATATATATATATATAATATATCATATATATATATATATATATATATATATATATATATAGTATAACGCTTTTGCCGATGTTATCTTGTGAACACGATAACTAGAGTAATTTTGATTAGATTTTAACCGGCGAGGGATATGTTGTGTAAGGTCGGTGAAAATATCGACCGAGTTTGTAGATGGGATAACCAGCTAAAAAAGGTGGAAATTGAGGGGGACTGAAAATTTCATTTTCCCATAATTCCTTTATAATTGAAGATAAGATGAAAATTGAAAATAAGCGAATTATTGCCTCTTTGTAATAAACAACTTTTGTAGTGAAACTTTTTTGATAGTTACAAGTTTTTAGAAGTTATGAGCTGAAATGCCTAAAGATAGGGGGGAAAATCGATTCTACGACTAAAGAAAGGGGAAAAAATTCAATTAGGCGAATTATTATCAGAACGAACAACTTTTATATTGAAAGTTTTTGTCAGCTAAAATTGCTTAGAAGCTATGAGCTCAAAAGCCATTTTGAATCCCCTCCCCCAACTTATTATTTCCCTATAGCTCTGTTACGACTGAAGATAGAAAGAAAATTTCAGTTACGGGAATTATCACCTTATTATATAACAAACTACCTTTATATTGAAGGTTTTTTGACAGCAAGAATTACTTAGAAGTTATGAGTTCCCCTCAGCCTCATTCACTTCCACTTTTTACACGGTAAACAAGTTGATATACCTGCCTTTGCTCCAGATTAAAATGCTTTCATGTTTAATATTTTTAATGCAAAAATTTCTGTTGTATAAATATTATAATACACAAATTTCTTTTCTGATCTGAAACGTTTTTAATTAAAATGAGAATATCAATTCAAACAGACGATTTTTAAAAAACATCCGTTTTCTCCATACATTATTATTTGTTATATAGGTATTTCAAATTTTGTTAACAATTACTAAAGAACAGAAAGGTTTTAATGAATATTTTGAAACAAGTAAATGAACTACTTAATTATTCATTAACATAAAGCATGGAAATAAATCAATAGTTGGTCCCGATATAAATTGTTAATCGTCTACACTTAAAATTTTCTTTTAGCATTCTTCCTTCTGGGAACAATTCTTTGTATTATTGTTGTTCTTCAAAAAGAATATTGTTACAAATTCAGTTTAAAATTAATTTTGAAAAATATTAAAATGACATAAACTAATTTATGGAAATGAAAGATATCGCGGAAAAAAAACCTTGCTTAATTTTTAGTTAAGTGAAATTTTAAGCAACTTTTAGGCTTTGGAAAGTTGAAGGTGACCTTTCCCTTTTCTTAAATAAAAAGTTTGCAAAGATTTTGCAAATGAGTCCAGTGTTTTAGGAGAAGATGTGGAACATACATACAGAGATAATTATAAGATAAAGATTGCTGGCAAAAACTATGAGCCATAAAAAAGGTTTCAGTGAAGATTTTGCAACAATTAATTATTTAACTTTATTTAAGTAAATAGTGAATTTTGATTAATCAAACAATTAATTTGATAATTAGTTAATTTGACAGATTACTCTAATTTGATATTTGACTAAACATGGCGGGACCATGATTTGTTTAATAAAATCAATATAAAATAGCCAAAAATGATAGATATTTAAATAAGAGTTCCTTTTATCCTTTTTGATATTGAAAAATATCACTTTAACTTTAACATTGTTTTGGGAGTTTCTGCCTGAGTATTTGGTTTTAACCATTGATGGAGATTTAAATTTACTGTTCAAATTGGCAGCATTCATATCTATGCTTTAAACACACATATTAAATTTGCCCCTCGCAATGTTTAATAATTCTTATTCTCTTATATGTTAAGAATTTAGTGACTATTATCTCTGTAACCAGGGAGTTCTCTAAATGGACTCATTTTAGTAGTATTTAAGTGTTTCATGTCATGTGATTTTTTACCATATGACAAAGTAATTTTCGAACAATTATATTGTAACCTAGATTAAATAAATAAATTTTTAAATATAGAGTCTTTTTTCATTCGTGTCAAGACTCAATTTCTTGATACTGTATGAAATGTGCTGGCTTAATGTTATCTAGGAGATATTTGCACTGCTCAGATGTTTATTTCTTTATGACTCCTACCTGTTAAATGATTATGTGTTGAGATATAAAAAAAATTGACCAATGTGCTGACCGAAAAATCTATCATAACCTTTTGGAATGGAAAATGGAATGATAAAACCTTGACATAGTAAAAAATTAAATGTCATGAAAACAGAATCACAGCGTAAATATTGCAATGTGTGGAAACAATAAAGTCATTGGCTATGTCTGTATTGATCAATTTGTAATATTTCATTAATTTTGTAACATTAACATAAAGGAATCTACCTTTGCCTTCAAGCTTGCCGAAAAGGGATTTTTTTATTTTTATTGCTGTTTTGACATCGTTAACATCATTTTATTGCTCTTTTTTCGGAAAACGGAACATTTCGGCAGCCCCGAAACTGTGATTGGAGGCAAAGGAATAGACCACTTATAAACGGGACGTATAGTTGCATTAAATATGTCGCGTTTGATAAGCGATTTCAGCGCCACTCCACAAGAAGAAAGGAACGCAGATCCAATAAGCTCATGATTTACGGAAGAAAACATAATGAAACCTAAATTCTATGACTGTTGGAGATATCATAATGTGTTGATTCAGAAAATCCAATTGAATGTTTGAAGATCGAGCATATTATTCAAGATTCATGAGAATTAGAAACAGCAAAGTGTAATATACCTGTTATAAAACTTTCATTAACTATACTTTAAATAAATGCAAATGTAATGAACGCGATATTATTTTTTATTATTTAAATGTATCGCATAAGTTAAGTTTTTTTCTGGAAAATTTTTTCCAAAACAATTATGCCTGTAGAAATCTTCTAATTGTTTATTGAGCCGTATTTATTAGAAACTAGCCGCATTCGGCAACCAGTTTGATCGCCAGAACTAAAATTTCAAATGAATCACTAATAAATAATTTTATATTCATGGTACCTTAAAAAATAGTTTTAAACTTCAAATTGCTATAGATATTTAACTTGTGCTCATTTCGTAGCCTTGCACTCTTTTCCGGTTACTTGTCTACATTATCGTAAAATACGCAATTCATTTCAACATTGCATTGGCACGGCACATTTTACATCCAGAAGCAAACTAATTGGCTTAAAACAGGCTGATAAAAAGAATTAAAAGATAGCAACGATAATATTTCAGTTTACAGGATTATTCATTATTTACTAACAATCTTGAGGACTTCCTTTACAGTGTAACCATCAGCTTATATGTCTGACTCCACTAAATTATTAGACGTTTTTGATGGATAACAATTAATCTTTAATAAAATTCAACAATGTAAAAATAACTCAAAAAGGAAATAAGATGCTCAGAGCTAGATGACATAATTCTATGCGACGTGTTTCCTGGATTCTTCCACACACTTGAGAGGATCTACACAATACAAGATTAGGAGCATTCTCGTTGGCTTTTGGTTGGAACTGAAGGGCAATTCTTGTAGCAGCAGGAGAACTGGAACTGCATGGCGAGTTACTTCAGTTGTCACAGGAAACGAAGTCAGCAAAAAGGAGAAACATCTCTAACGTCTGAGACTGGCGCTGCCAGTGGGAAAACTGAAACTCTAAATGAGCTAGTCTTGTCTCTCTCTGGTTCTCTACGATTCTCTGCTAGTGGACGGATTCGATGGCGTTTAAATACTCGATTTCAAAAGCATCACTTCACTTCGATTCTGGTAGAAGTAGACGCCCTCTCACGGCCGCCACAACAGATTTCATAGAAAAAGTGATCAAATAAAAGAAGAAAGTAAAATCCAGTCAGATATTTTCTTAGCTTTCAACAATGGTAGAGAAACACACAATTAGTATTTGTTTAAACAATGAAAATGGTTTCAAATGCGTTGCAACAATGAAAAGTATTGTTTAAAATTATGCTGAATATATTTTTTGAAGTTTATTAAAATTAGAAAACAAATTGTATGGCAACTTAATTGACATCAATTAAAAGGGTTTCCTGCACTTTCAGATGGCGTAAACATAATTTTTGTGCTGAAATATTTTCTGAAATTATTAAGAAAAAAGTTTAAAATTTCGCTTAATTTTTAATTAATTAAAATTGTAAATAAAAATTTAAAGAAACGGCTCCATGGTGTCTCCACATTCCCACCCTCCAAACTATATCCGTGCCACATTTCGTACCTCCAGGTCTAGAGGTATGCTCTGCAGAGGGCCAACCCACACACATTATTAGTAGAGATAACCTTCGCTTTTAAAGTTAAAAGCGGCGTAATTAAGTAAAAACAAACAATACAATCAGGCAAATATTAAATACTAAGTGTGTGGTAGGGCCCCGACATAAGGTTTGGATTTTTAAATATTTATATCGGGTTAGATTATTTCCATGCAATGCCCGATGCACAATTCCTAGACAAATCATTATTGGGAGAAGCGATTAGCGGTATTAAATACACAGAGAAGAGTTTAGTACTGCTCTCGTACTTACCGCACGTACTGAAGGAAGTAATTGTGGATTCTGTTCTTTGACGTGTCTTAGATAAATGCTGAGGAAAAATGGCAGCTAATTAATTTTCTAGCACATCCGGAGGTCTGTAGTCAGTACACACGTCAGTGTACTGCACGCTGCATATCGTTTCACAGGCATTTGGCAGCTCATGACGTGTCCGTTTAAAATAGAGGTTGTGCACAGCGTCTAAAAGGATGTGAAAACTTAGTTCAGATAGTATTATAGATAAACAGATATTAACTTTCTCACTTTGAAAAAGAAATACAATTATTATAAGGAGGACATTTTCTCAGGAAAATGTCTTTTCTGAGACTTGGTCGAAGATTGCGCTTTACTCTTCAATGAATATCGAGATATCGAAGCTCTATCGTTTCAATTTATATCGATTACAACTAAATTACCGTATCTAGAAGCTGCTATGCAACCCCAAACCAGATTCAAACCATCCCTTCTTAAGAGTTCTTACCGTAATTATTGGCTTCTGCTAATTTTCCACAAATTTATTTTTTATGTTCCTCTGAACCATAGAGATTGAATTACTTTCATCCGAAAAAATAACAGAATTCCAAAAGCGTGTTTCTTTTTCATGCCCGTTTTCAAAGTCAAATCTCTTCTTGCGATTAACTTTCATTATGAACGGTTTCCTTTGCAAACACTACTGGCTAAAAGTATTGAAAGATTGGTAAAATGCAAAACATTTGGAGGTTATTTGAATACAAGGGTTCACTATCAGTGATCAGTGGGACGCACAATCGTAGGAGCTCACATTTTACAGTGAAAAGTTTTTCGCTAGGACATTAAGGGGACAGTCCACAAATTGATTAACAAGAAAATGATTTGGTATCATACTGTTTCCTCGGGAGCTGATGATATTTTGAAACTTTCATCTATCATTTTGCTTCTTATGCACATTATCTGCATGTATTTTCGTAAAAAACATCAATATTCGGAAATACATAAAGGTTTTTTTTAAAAGCCTCCCAAATTTGTTTACATGTTTTTCGCTCATAACATGTAGAGTTTTACGCCAAATTTTGCAAAACTCCCAGAATACTCGACAAAATGCTGGAGAAAATTGTATTAAAATTTGAAGTACATACCTTAACTATTTGAGGAAATATCATATCAGTTTTTGTAGCAAATACTTTTTAATTGCCCATGCGAAAAACATAACAAATGTTTTCTTTCATAGCTCCGAAGGCCATGAATTTTCGGCAGCTTATATAAAAATTCCATTTCAATAACATTATGATTTAGAAAGTTGAAGGCATTGCAACCATGAAATGACAGAATAAAAATGATGAGGTGTTTTCCACAAATAAATATTTTTTAAACATGAATCTCCCTGTATTAATCGTCGAATTTCAATTTCAATTATTCATTTAATTTATAAATTTAGATGGGTACTGAGGATATTCAAATTTCATGAAATTGAATATTTCTGTTAGAAGATTCAAGTTTAAAAAATATTGTTTTGTAGAAAACACCTTATAATTTTTTTTCTCTCAGAGAACAACGGAAATTCTTCTTATTGCAGTGCATAAAACTTACTAAATCTTAATGGTATTTCACTGGATTTTTTATATATATTGCCTTAGATATCTACCTCCGATTTTATGAAAGAAAATTAACTTTATTTCAAATTTTTTGAAACTCGCAGAATACTCAGAACATTTGACAAAATTTTGCAGAAACAGTGTATTAGAATTTGAAGTAAATACCTTTAATATTTGAGGAAATATGAGTATTTGTAGTAAAGATTTTTTAATTCTAATGCGCGAAACATAGTGTAAATAATCTTTAATAACGTTAAAGGCAGATATCTAAGGCATCGTATATAAAAACTTTATTTGAATACCATTAAGATTTAGAAATTTAATGAAATGTCGAAATAAAATTGATGAGGTGTTTTCCACAACTAAATAATTTTTAAGCATGAATCTCCCTGTATTAATTGTCGAATTGCAATTTTATTTATGTATTTAATTGATAAGTTCAGATGGGTGCTCAGGATATTCAAATGTCATAAAATTCAATATTGCAGTTCGAAGATTCAAGATTAAATATGCTGATTCTAATTCTATATTCTAAAGAAACCTTTATATCTTCCCGAACATTTATGATGTTTTCATGAAAATTGATGTAAAAAATTGGCAAGGAACAAAATCATTGATAATAGTTACATATCAGCTTCCTATGAAACAGGGAGAGCCCAAATCATTTCCGTCTTCATCAATTTCTGGGCGATACCCTAAACGTCCTTCTGACAAAATCTGCACTGTAAAATATGAGTTCCCAGTAATGTACGTCCACGATTCTGCAAAACTGATTGTGAATCATTGTATTCAATTAATTCCAAATAGTCTCGGGTTTTATCTATCTTGCAGTACTTTTGGCCAGTAATTTGTTTCTGCCCGTGTATGTTATCCTCCGTTTCGTAACACACGAATATTGATCTCGGGATTGCATGATTTCTAAAATCTCTTTTCAACGTCTGATGAAAATTTATGCGCGATAATTTGTGGATTTTCTTTTATGTTTCGTATATCAAGGGGCGCCGCGTTTGCTTAGTGGTAAGGTCTCGGTTTTGCAGTCGGAGGGCTGCAGAATCGAAACCCGATTCCACTGGAGATCCGCAGTGTTTGTGGGGCTGGTGCAAGTCAAATCTGTCAGAGTCCAAGCTCCCTGCTGCTGGTGTGGTGCAGAAGTTAGAGCGGGAGTTGCCAGGTGTCGCCATCGTCTTCTGATCGCGGCTCGAAATGACCAATCCCAAAATAGGCCTCAAATTACTTCTTAAAGGAAATAAAACTAACACAGATTTTTTATTCGTAAATATGGACGGTCACCTTGTTTTAAATGTTTCGAGAACTCACCTGAAATGTGGCTTTTTCGATTGCTTTTTGCACTTTTGCAGGACACTTCTCGTCTATTTTAGAAATTAACCAATGAGAATTTTTTCTCCTAATGCACTTTTATTTTTAAATCGTTCAGGTTCTGAGAGAGTTCATTTGCCCGTTATTGAGTGAATCAAAATCTAAATAATAAACGTACGGAAATTAGGTTAAAACTGTTAAAAATATCTTAAAAATACAAGAAAATGCAAAAATTCTACGTTTTACCTTGGCAGAAATTTATTCTGAAGTGAATTCTCAGAACACATACAAATTTTCGTGATGTAAATTTTAGCAACAAAAAAGAAAATAAATTATAAAATTAAAATGAAGCAAGAACTGTGTTCATTTCTAGTTATTTATCAATTCAAAACAATGAGTAGAATCGTCCACGACAGTTTTTAATATGCTTCTTCTTTCAGTTCTTTTTAAACGCTTTTATATTTTTCATAAACTCTAGTATTGGAATGAGTAATTATTACTTATTGTTTTTTATTCTTTCTTTTTTACCATTTTAAAACCAAAAGTACAAAAAACCCGAAATTGGCCAAAGTCGGATTCCAAAGTCTGATCTTCTGTATGGTTTTATGCGTACCAACTGGAGATGTATATTCGCTTGCGGCTTTTCGCTCTATGTCAGAAGGTCCCAATCTGTCGTACGTGTAACTCTGAGGTACACGTACCACAAAAATCTCAAGGATCTTATTTCAACAAGCTCATAGATCTTATTGAAAATGTCTTCCACTTGAATACCTGATTATCACATTCCGTAATTGTTAAATTACATCTTGAATTAATAGGAACTATTTTTTATTTCTCTTTCCATTTGTTATGACGTGGAACTAATGCTATTATAAAAATGGAATAAAATGCAAAATCAATAATAATTGACAGAGATAGCCGTACACCGTTCAGGCACTGCGAGAGGGGACTTCCCTCATTTGCTCGAAAGCCGCTCGAGCAGGTCATTTTGCTAAGCCAATCACTGATTTTCCCAGCATTTTTCTTTCTTTGCTTTGCAATGTTTCTAATGGAGTCAAATAACTGACCATGTCATGTAACCTCTAATTCCATGTTGTTGGCAATATCTCCACTTTCTTTTTCCTCTTCTAAAATATGCGTTTGATTTCAATATTAA
>BGPR01031364.1:0-18090 GCA_013235015.1 Araneus ventricosus | reverse complement strand
GCAGAGATCTCAGTCGGAAGAAAAAAACAACCCTTTCTCCTTTTGAAATCAGATGCACTCAAACTACGATTTTCACAGCTCTCGTTTGGCGCGACTTCCGCCTTTGCCTTCCTCATTTGGCTTCTTTTAGCTTTCTTCAATCATTAGGTAGTTTTTTAAATCAAATTCTGGAGGAGTTGTAATTTTTTACTCTTTCATCTTTTTTGGGGTCCTGATTACGAATCTGTGGTTTGGCACCAAAAATTTTTCCAATAATTTTAGTTAATTCCAAAAGCCATAAAACTTTTTATACTATTTTTCTGCTTATAATTCAAAAAATATCAATTTTTAGTATATCATCATTATAAACGAAAATAATCAGCACAAAATTTTCTACAACTTAGGTCTACATAACTTTTGCAGCTTTGCTGGTTTCTGATTTGACGAGCCGCCACTGCTCAGCATATCAAGAATTTCAGGAAAATACTCAAGTTGGGAGTGCAAAAAAAATGTATTTTTAAGATCATGGCACAACATATTTCATCAAAGTTCTGTAGCACTTTTTCTACTGTCATGGTATAGCTAGGATCCCTGTAATTTTTTACAATTTATGGATGATGTTTTTAAAAGAATCTCTTGCTTCTTTCCTTGAAATATTTTATTTTGCTCTCAAATTTTTGATCCTTCATTAACCGTCTTATATCTGTATTATTTTAAATATATAGATCCCAACAGTTCCATCAGAATGCCGTGTCAAAATTATTATAAGATACCTATTGTAGGTGATGGAAACTGTTTATTTAGGAAGATATCTTTCTGTATTTAGGGATCTGAAGACTTTCATGCCGAAATTCGTGAAAAATTTATACAAAGCATTACAACTAGATGAGGTTTATTGAAAGATTTTACAATTTTAAAGGAATCTGTTGTCTACAAAGAGTATGAAATCTACTATGGTTTTATGGTCTGTTCCACTAATCTTCATGAAGTATTTAAAACTGAAAAAAGTAGTGGCCTATAGCCTCGAAGCAGCGAGGTGGCAGGGGCAGTGCTGAGCAAAGTGGATGCTGGTCGTGAACCCACCCGGAGTTCGGCGAGAGGGGCTAGCTTTAGTTTTAAAATATATATATATATATATATATATATATATATATATATATATTTATAGATAAACTAAAATTTTATAAATTAAAATGGTGTGGTATTACACGATTCATTTTTAAGCATGAAATTTTACCGATTGTAGAATGTCGATCATTACTTTGAAAATAACACTTAAAGTGCGAAATGCTACTACCGACATTTAAACGCAAGCACAGAACTTCTCTATCTAAATGTGGAGCCGACCTCTTTTTTATTTAGAACACAAAATGTTGAATAGTTTCCTATATATTAATGGCATATTTGCCAAAATTTATTTCTTGGGGTATTTGTGAATGAGAAATTTATTTAGGACATCAAAAATGGGCGTTGCTATTGAAAATTTTGAAGTTAGTGCAATTTTAAATATTTAGATTACCCCTTTAGAAGTTTTTAACTATAGCAGCTTTTAGTATACGTTATTTTCTGAAGATCGGTATCTTTTTTTAAAGCCCAATAAACGATCGCAGAATAATGCTGATTGGCTCCTTTTTTCCGCAAATGTACGTATTATTAGATCAATTTCTGTTAACTTCATCATGAAAATAGCGTCATCAGACTCTTTGTCTTGTGTTGTGATGTGACTAAAATTTTATAAATTAAAATGGTGTGGTATTATACGATTCATTTTTTACGCATGAAATTTTACCGATTGTAGAATGTTGATCATTACTTTGAAAATAACACTTAAAGTGCGAAATAAATTAGAATACTGGTACCGATATTTAAACGCAAGCAGAGAACTTCTCTTTGAAAATGTGGAGCCGACCTCTTTTTTATTTAGAACACAAAATGTTGAATAGTTTCCTATATATTCATGGTATATTAGCCAAAATTTATTTCTTGGGGTATTTGTGCATGAGAAATTTATTTAGGACATCAAAAATGGGCGTTGCTATTGAAAGTTTTGAAGTTAGTGCAATTTTAAATATTTAGATTACCCCTTTAGAAGTTTTTAACTATAGCAGCTTTTAGTATACGTTATTTTCTGAAGATCGGTATCTTTTTTTAAAGCCCAATAAACGATCGCAGAATAATGCTGATTGGCTCCTTTTTTCCGCAAATGTACGTATTATTAGATCAATTTCTGTGAACTTCATCATGAAAATAGCGTCATCAAACTTTTGTCTTGTGTTGTGATGTAAACTGAATTCAAACCGAAAGTAGAGTTCCGAGTCATAACATTGAATGTGCAACTCATCACATCCTGAGTTTGCAATATACAGGGTGATTATAATTAAAGTGGCGTATTCAGAAGGCCGTAGAAAAAGAACCACTGGTCAGAATAACCTGATATTTCGTCTAAGTATACTTGGAGAAATGGGAATTTGCTTTGCGGAAAAACAAAACAGATTACAAGTTGACCGATAGATGACGCTGCATTTGTGATAAGATGCTAAAAAACGATTACTTTAAAAGATCTGCTAATTTAAGATGCTAATTAAAAGACGTGACATGTTGTTGTAGTACTCTTTGCTCATAACCCATTCACCACGACAAGTTGGTGCCACAGTGGATTGGGGAAAAATCTGTTTTTAACTGTCCCTAGGCCAAAAACCGTAGAAAAGCCAAAATGAAATCGGCTTTTATTTATCCAAAAAGCAAAAACTGATGAAATCATCAAGAAAAGGAAACCGGCTTCTAATTGCTTAAGAAATGTTCAATATGCTGTCCTCCGTTTTCTCCTATGAACTGAAAGCGCAAAACAGCATGTTCCACAACAGGTCGGAATTTTTCGGTGGTGATATTGTGAATGTATTGCGTAATGCGGTTTTTCAACTCAGCTAAGTTCGCAATCCCCGTACACAACATCTTTTAGACAACCCCACAGCCGGAAGTCGCAAGTGTTCAAGTCAGGTGATCGTTGCGGCCACTCTGTTGGGTAATGATAATTCTGTCATTTTCAAATTGCTTCGCTTTTTCATTGAGAAACGAAACACATAGAGAAAGCACGAACGCAGGAAAAACACGACGACTGAAGACGATGAAACGTAGCGAGAGAACCATTGTTTGCAGAAAAAACACTCGTTGTTAGATATTTGGAAGCCTTAATTAGCAACACAGAGAAAGAGAATCAATAAATTAAATGAACGAAAATCTTCAGAAGAGTAGCAAACGGTTATTGAAAAATATCGTTTGGTAAATGATCAAGAATTCCATATGACGTATTATTCAAATTCGTACGCCGACTAATGGAAATGAGGTGAAATTAAGGGCATGCGCCGTAGACCTGTAAACAAATCACTGTCAGCGCATGCTCAAGCGACGCCGAAAAAATTTTCAACTCGCATCCAAAGCAAATGTTTTGGCACACTCTCTCTTGGCGACAAACAATTGGCTTAAGGGAAACGAAGTGAGTACGCTCCCTAAACTCCAAGTTAACCATTTTTATTATAAAGTACTCAAACAAACAGCTCCAGATCAGCACAAATCTACATGCTCAGCTAACCGAAATGAGCTCAAACATATGTTTACTTTATATTTTTGAGAAGCTCCTGTCGGCTATTGCATTATCTTCAGATGTACACATGCATGCACAATTTCAGCTCAGTCGGTTGATGGGATGTTGGGGGAAAATCTTATGCAATATTCAAATATTAGTTAGCTTATCATTTACTGATTTGTTTTAAGATGCGAAGTAATTTGTTGTTCTAAAAACAGTTTTCTATGACTTTTCAGCATGGAAATCATAGAAGACATTGGAGTTCAGCAGAATGAGATAAATATCTCCAAGAATCGGATCTAACAGCAATTCTTCGACCGATCCAACCAAGAAAACTAATTGATGTCTGGAAGCAATTAGGTATGTGTATTTATAACAAAAAAATTATAACATAAACTAAATTTATTTTAAATATATTGAAGCTATAAATTCCAAAGTAATTCACTTTTTTATGTTTAAATGTTACATTGTATTCTAAAATATATTTTATTATTAAAATAGCCTTTTTTACATGAGGTGGAAAAAAATAAATTTTGGGGGTAGGTAATAGGCTTAATAATTCTTGTCAGTTTGTATGTTTTTCGAATTTTTGAAACATGTTTGTACCAATCATAGCTTTACATTAAACAGATAACTAATAGTAAATTTACTTTTTGACATCATTACCATATAACCTATGTCTTTTTCTGAAAGCAATTTTTTTTCAATATACTTTAGTATCCTGTGTCTAAAAAAATGTATTTGGTGCCTTTGAAACAGCATTTATAAAAAAAAGGGTTGGGTGCTATAGTGTTCGATTGTACTAACATTTTTTTTCGATGAACTTAAATTAAGCTTGTTAAACTTTGAAAATAACAAAATCACTGAAGAATTTTTCTTTGTCCAATTTGTAGTTTATGGGTGTTTTCTAAGGATGGATCATGATAAAGGATCCAAAGCTTCCAAAAATAAGAAAAAAAGGTGTCCTATGAATGAAATTATAATATATAACGAAAATATTAAGTCTCTTGATTCTGTTAATTGTACCTAACTTATTGAATTGTTATTGTATTGTAATCATGGTTTGTGATTATTTTTTTATTTAAATCTGATGTTTTTGATTTTTTAAGTTAACAAAATTTTAACATGTCACTTAACATGTTCATCCACTCGGCTCTTCAATTATGTATCATTTTTTATTTTATCCTTTCAAGAAATCCTTATAAGCTGGATCCTGTCTGCACCGTCTTCGTAGAGAAAGTACCTCTGGAACCCACGATACCATTGAATGATGCCATGCATACATGGTTTTCGTCGTTTCACAGAATTTTCTCTTTTTCGAGAATTTTTTAAAAAATAGTCTATTTTGCCATCGAAATGTTATTTTGTTTTTAAATTAGTTGCATCCAACGTTCTAATAACACTATTATTTTCAATTTTTTATCAGCTTATAACTAGAACGGTTCTGTCGGATTTAAAACAAGAATGGTTAAAATATCACTTCCTGTGGTTTTTTCCCCTGGGCACTTGAAAGTTATTTTTCTCTAGCTAGTTTTCTCCAGCAACACTTTTCCGGAACATGGCTGGCAATTTGATTGGCTGACCGGGGCAAGTGACGTCATAACCTTCAATTAAATGACTGATTATTATTTTTGGCAGTATCTAACGTATTTATTCTTCTCGCATACTTTGCTTGCAGTATAATAATGATTTTCTCGTTGCAATTTTTTAATATTGTTTTGGATTAACTTTTCTAATTGTCACAAAAAAATAAATGGGAAAATCAATAATGTGTATCCTTTGTTTTCAAAACTTTTTCATGTCATTGTGGGTGTTTTTTTTTCATTTTGTTGAAGCCCTCATTCCACAGGCAACGCCATGCGCTTACTGCTAGTATGTATATTTTTACAACTCGTTGTCTATGTATATAAATGTCTGTATATATTTTTTGTAAGTCATATTTTTAATAAATTGTTTTTTATTCAATTGAATTGCTTTACCTGTTATTTGAACACAATTTCACTAAGTGATTTAAGATTATATTTCATAATTTAATGTTTAATTTATCTGTCGTATACAATTATAATTCGTATATCTGTTCACTGTTTATGTTTGCAATTCATTATATACTGGAGAAAGAGTGGGGCATCATACCTCTTCATTCGATTATATTGCAGTGTGAATAAGATTTAAGAATTCATATATCAACTGTGCTATACAATTGTGCGTACCTGAGCGTTTTTAAACATGTGGGCTGAACAGTGAGAACTTGTTGAGATTAACTATGTTAAATTTAACATGTTGTGCTTTCCATTAATGGAAAAGTATATTTAACCGAAAAGAAAAACGCAATTTAAAGTAAAATTTTGTTTCTTTGGCTAGTGGTAGAAAAACAGTTTAGCCTTGGGGAAAAGAAGTAGTTGGTCATTAACTTAATGCCTATTTCACAGTTATACATTCTTTATTATACATTTCTAAAATTTTCTTTTTGGCTTTTAAAGTAACTAACTGTATACTAAAAGTTTAGTGTTTTCTAATACCTCTACATTATTACACATATTGAAATGATGTACTAAATATTTCATAAAATTTATTCAAGTTTTTAAGATATTTTGAATTTGGCTTCTGTCTTTCGAGTATAATTAATTTATTTCTGATAATATGTATACTGGTTTTTAAGAAACCTCTACAGTACCTCCATAATGGGCTCTACTTAATACAATAGGCTCCTAACATATGAGAAGAGGTCAGGAATTAATTTTTACTTTTTTTGGGGGTGCTAACTTCCAAATTAATAAGCATTTTTGTGCGAGCAAATTTCAAAATTTGGATTCATGGTCAGAAATTGAGGGGCAGTTTTAGGTGGTCAGCATTCAAATTTATGGTCATTTTTATGTGGTCATGAACCAAAATTCTAGGTCATAGTCAGAAGTTAGAGGTACTTTATTAGATCAACTTTTAAAAAATGTGAGCATTATCCAGAACATAACGAGTAATTTTATTCCGAAAAATTCCAGATTTAAAAGGAGCTATTCGCAAACTAACGAATACTTTTATACGGACAACTTACAAAATTGTAAGCAGTTGTCAGAAAATGGCAGCCACTTTTATACGGTTAAGTTTCCAAAATTGTGGGCAGCGACCATGAAATCACGAGCACTTTTATACGGTGAGCTTCCAAAATTACGGGCACTGACCAGGAAGTAACGGAAACTATTGTACGGTCAACTTCCAAATTTACGGTCAGTGGCCAGGAAATTAAGGCCATAGGTTTACTGCCACATTCATAAAATCACGGTCAGAATGTTTTACGGGCAAAATGTATTTTAACGGGCCATGGACGGACCTTGGGCGGCCGGTCACTACCCGTAATTTTGCGAAGAAATATTTTACAGTGTACACCGCTGAATCGCATAACTTTGCGCACTCTTCCAATTTAGTTCCAATAGACTGGAATTATCTAAAATTTCAGCCAAAATTATTAATCTATGAACTTCGATTGCTTGAAAATCGTTTGAAGGCCCGATAAAAAATATGTAAATCTAGAAATAAAAGAAAAAATGACAAAGTCAGAATTCTAAAAAACTAATAATATGTGTGATGGTTATTTGCTTTCACCATCACATTTATTTATAAATTTTTTAACCATTTATTATATATAGTGTCAATATACCGATGGACTTTTATTAACCGTAGTAGTCTGTTGTCTGACGCTCAATGGATGCTTCCCTAACTTTCAAATACGTTAATAGATGGCAGCCCCAAAGATATTATGAGTAAGTAAGAATTTTTACATTAAAAATGTATGTATGCTACTAGTTGGTAATATTACATATTGGAAATATGCAACATATGCATTGCAGATTTAAAAAAAACTATCTACATTTCAGAATTTAAAAAGATACAGAAAATTATTTTTCAAAAATTCTTTTCTTTTTTCGGCGAAAAAGAACAGAAAAATCTTACGAGAGAGGGCAGAAAATCAGAAGAAACGAAGCGGAACTAAGCAGAAAAGTGACAACAATAAAAGAACTAAACAACCTGAAAACTGAATGGAATGAATTTACCTGATATCACGAAAATAATGTGCCAAATGATTTACTAAAATGAAAACTAAAAAAATAAATATAACAATTTCATATTTTTATTTGTAATTATCAAAACTATTGTTAATAAGTTGTATTATAAAGTTTGATAGTAAGAAAATAGAGGATCATAACTATATATCTTCGACTCTGTTTTTTTAAGGATTAATGCATATAATGGAGACCAGGAAACTAAAATTACTCTTTAATTTAATTTTATTTTATAAGTTTTCAAATAATTAAAATTAGAAGAACGTAAATTTTAAACCATAACATCAATCAGTGTTTGATATCCTATTTTGATTTACAACAAAAATATATAATTAACAACAGTAATTTTTTATTCTTACTTCCACAGATTAATTAAAATTTTTATCTCTTCCTATCTTTAGCTTGATACATTTTGTGAAATGTGAAAGCTAATTTACGAAAATGTAACTTGAAAGAAAGAAATGGAGGCAGAAAATGTTAATAGATGGGAATTTCTACACCCAGTTGAGATCCGATAATAATATTAAGACTATAAAATTTTGTATTTCTATACATTGTATTTTTCACTTACAATAAACTCTAATAAAGAATTTTCCAATCTAAAATTCTATACGACGAAACTTGACGACTATTTTTATTCTACTCGTGATGCCATTTATATGCGATTTGGTTGTAAAAACAACGAAACTATAGTATATTTCAATTAGAAAAACATTTTGCTAGTGTTGCCATTATTAATCATTTCTGAAAGTCTAATAGACAACGGCTAAATGAATTCGAAATACAATTTTTAAAAAATCAGATTTGTTCAGCAAATTATAATATATACAACATTTTTTATATATTATTGAAATGTTTTTGTGGAGTTTACGGTGCCTGCCTACTTCGTTCCTGTTAAGATCGCCAACTCTATCCCGCGAAGAACAGCGATGAGAGAACATTTGTTTTAGATGCGTCTTGATTTGTGTAACGAGTGACAAGACCACATGCACAAAAATTGATCATTTCATCGGTATTTTGCTTATCAGGCTATATTGTTCCACGTTTGGATTCGATTGTTTTGTTCAACTCTAAGATGTGATTTGTCGATAAATTCGAATTTCTATAAAATTTTGTTTGGAATTCATCGGATTAAATATCGGTTCAGTACCAGGCATGTTATTCTGTGTGTTTCGTTTCTCAATGAATAAGCAAAGCAACAAGTTTTCCGCTATGCTGAAAGCGAAAACGCTGGTGTTTTTTAAGTTAATAAATTTCCCGGTACACGCTTGAAATCCCGCAGGCATTGCGTGCTTTATGTCTCGATTTCAGGTGACGCATGCGCAAGAGAGCAATAAAAATTCAATCATCTTATTTTTCAAATTATCTAGATATTTCCTTCTCCGAATTCCATTATTTCCAAAGAGAAAAAAGTGAATATGGTGTCTTCCTTTAATTTACTCAAACTTGCTAATTATCAGCGTATGATAATTAGCCTCCTCTACATGATGCTTAAAACGTTATCACTTGAAATAGCAGTTCTATCACCTTGAAGACGGAGATTTTTTATCCCATCAATTATTTTGTCCTTATTTATATGAATAAATAAGTTAAATTTGTAAAGGAAATGGCATACAAATTTGTCACCAATTTTAACATTGTTTCCTACGTTGTCCAATAAATTAAATGATTAATTCTGATAATGTTTTTTCCTTTTATCTGTTTCGAAATAGAACACATTCATACAGCTAACAGGTGGCGCTGAAACCACAAAATCGGAAGAAAATGGTACCACTTCGCTTATTTCCTAGTACATTCAAAAGATAACAAGTTTTATTTTCGATTACCAGCCAGGACATAAAAGTCCAAGCTTTAAATTAAAGAAATAATATGTACTTGTGAAGGATAAGTGTCTTCATGAAAAAAAAATATATATAGAAAATGTTTTAATTAAAATAGTGGTAGAGTTCTCATAGCACGTTCATTCACTTCTAATGTTTATCTCTACTTCCAATATAAACTACGTCTATAAAATGAATGCAAGTGTGAATGATTCCATAGAAATTTTGTTCAAGTGATACTTACTGAAATATTTAGTAAGCAAAATATGAGACTCAAATAGGCGTTAAGGTATGTGCCTACCCTAAAATCGACGTTTTTATGAAAATTTTCGAAATTTTTTTTATTACTTTGTATTAAACCCCATACATTTAGGATTCCAAAAATGGTTTACTTTAGTTTCTTCGATAGTTAGAAGCAAAATTATTGCCTAAATTATGAACCAGAAGTCAAATTTTCGAAACCGAAACTAAGCCATAGAAATGCAAAAAACTCATCTAAACAGTTATTTCTTTACTCTTAGACAATGTAAATGTACAATTTACTTTTTAAATATAGAATTAAGTTTTATTTATTTTTTTATTATTGTTCTAGGCGTATCTGGCAACTGTTTCTCTAGTTACGGGATCTTTTACGTAAAGAAAATTTCGCTCACTCCAAACACTGTTATTAGGTAGTAATATAGCAGTTTAATTATTCAATTCAGGCAATATAAGGCTGATGACTGTATTTAACCATCTTAATGTCAAACTTGAACCAGAAATTATTAAAAAAAACTACATAGAAATTGATATTGAGAGAATTAAGAAATCGAAGCGACAAGTCGAACCAAAAACAAAATTATCAAGAAAAAAATTTAAATTAATTTTTAATTAATTTTGTTTTAAATTTAAGTCAAAGAAGGCTTAACTTACAAATACTGTGAATTTTAAGTTGTTAAAATATGTATATAATTTTTTGTGCGACTTTAAAATCTTTATTTGCGTTTTCTGGAAAACTGTTATTTTCATTTTTTGACATTGCGATAAATCTCATTTCTTAAAAAGTTTTTAATATATTCAAATGAAATTTAATCACAGTGTTCTATACATCTCTAGGTATGTTATGAACCTCAAGTATAGCTTAAAGTGCATAATTATTTATTTTAGAGCTGTTTTTATTTGAAAAAGTGATAGTTTTTTTTGTAAAAAGCTGTTGCGTACGCAAACTTTGGTATATCTCGGTAACTTTAAGAGGTACACTAAATATTCTGCTTCATAACACAGGTAAATGTATACCAAATATATTATTGAAAGAAAAAAGGAAATACATGCATTAGAATTTGTTATAGGAAGTTTGGCGTAAACGTCAATTTTTACTAAATTTTGACCAAAAATGGTCAAAATTTGGAAAATAAAAAATTTGTTCATTAAAATGGCATTTGAATTAACAGTTTTATACACCATTATAACTGAAAACATAAGTGTTGAATAAAAATTTCCTTTTTTTCAAAAAAAGTGCTCCGAAGGTAGGCACATACCTTAAGTCTAGAATTATTGCGCTTTTTTCAATTGATGATTTCATTTCCTTCATTGCAAAACTCCATTTTTTTAACATGGCAGTTGACAATTTAAGAAAAGAAACTTTTCAATTTCAAAACAATTATCATATTAACATAGTGTTTAAAATGGAGAGTTAGAAAAGCAGTTTCGTTTTTTTATTTATTAATATTTATATATTAATCTGAAATATTTGAATCTGAAATGTCTCAATATTATTCGAAATCATGTGTACCATGCACAAACTAAAATTCTGCATTCAGATGACTGCATTAATTCTGGCTCAGAAATACGAAGAGTAAAGAATGTGCTACAAGACATTTAAGTGTTCGATTGAAACTCATCTGACTCGTAAAGATATTTTCACGTGATGTAAGTACCAGTTGCACGTTTGCATCTTGCTTCGCCATGATTTTCGAAACATATTATACAATAAATAGTACGCAACAACGCCTAGTATAATATAAAACATTTTAGTATACCTGGAAATTGCCATTTCATAGAATAGGAGGCGATTTCAAACTCGATTTGTATTTGGAGCACCATGTATGTATATATATATATTCTAAAACAGAGATTCGAAAAACTTCATTATAAAATTGCTTACCAAACGTCAATAAAATATTTTACTAGCCTTTTTTATACATTTTTTAAACAGTGAAAAGGGATTAAATACAAATAATAACTTAAAATGCAGTAATCTGTACAATTTCTATCTTTATGAAGATCATATTTTGGAAAAACAAATTAAATGAACCAAATTGAGAGACAGCAGGTTTCAGTGTAGTTAGTAGAGTAGATTTAAAACACGAGTATGTATGAATGCAAACTATGTTGTTGTTTTCATGGGTGAATTTGGAATTCAATCGTTATGTGGCATTCACATACAAGCCGTTTATGGAGCTCTATTCCCCATTAACAACCAGTATGTATATATGTACATACTGGTCGGTACAAAAAGGACACTCCTGTACCATTAAATTTTTAAACGGGGTGAATAATTATTTTAAATTTTCTCTGCAAAATATGATTTAACTTTGTCAAATTTGAACTCTGAGAGAGATGAAGTTTCTGTAAATTGATCCTTTCAGCTAAAGTGATTTAAATGTTTGCAAATATCAACTTCAATAACTGAATATATGTAACGGGAGATATAAGTCTCAAAATGTCTACATATATTTATAGATGTTAAATAGAAGGAATTATAAGATGTTTTGATGATTAAAACCACTTAATGTTGCGAACTTAATAACCAAAAATAAATAAAATAAATTAATAATTTATATAAAATCTGTAAAAAGTACATTTTTTATACTTCCTGCCTTAAAAAAATGCACTGTATAAAAAGGGATAGTCAGATTATTTAACTAATCTCTCCCATAAGGAAGCTATAAGAGCTAAAAGAATGTAAAAAGAGAAACAAATCTGAAATTGTTCCGACACTTGAGCTTATCATGAAGCTCAGCCTATATACAGCAAACCTTGAGTATCTTTTCAAGGCAGGGAGTTTGTCTCTGTTCGTTCCCATTTTGAATATTTTTACTTCATTTGGTGCGTTTGTAATTAAGGGTATAAAAGAACTAACTGCTAGTAAAGTTAGGAGAATTATGTGGTAAAAACAACAATTCTGAGAAACTGCCAAGGTAATAGTACACCATTATTAGACCGAGTGTAACATGAAATGTCACTTGCATATTGCTTCATTTGCAAGGTTTCAACTACCATTTAAAAATTTTTAGCTACTAACGATATTTCCACTGCTTCACTGAAATTTAATTATATACTTCTACTAATAAACCTTTAAAATTCCAGTTTTTTCTTTTGAATGAGCTATTTTTTATGAGATAAATTTATTAACAGCTAATGAAGTCAAGAAGATTAATGTTTAAAAGAATTTAATCTGAGTAATTGGGGAGTTCGAAATCTGAAATACTGTCCTAAATGGTCTGGAATAAATCTTGTTGCTTTGCTGGGTTTCCAATTTTTTTTTGAACGAAGTTTTGCTAATTTTCATACAAAATTGGAATTCCTTTTCCTTACAAACTTCTTTCAAGGTTTCATGCACAAGTAAAGAAAATTTTATAATAGTAGAATAGAAAAGCGCTGATAAACTTTGAAAAGTCCAGATTTCTAACGGTGAATTTTTTGCATCTCGTTAGGATTTCAACACTTATTGAATAGATAATTTCAGTTTTGTGAGATTACTATTTCCCACCTGAACTGACACTGCTGAATTCATGATGTTGAATTATACAATTAAAATGAATATTTCAAATGATCCGTCTCATTCCTTTATATTATCCATTGCAGACTGATGCAGTATGAATTTCAAGTCTCGTTATATTATTTTACCATTAGGATTCTTTCAGAGTATAAATAAATAATTAAATCTCTTTTATGGGATTAGCTGGTTTCACGGAAATGAAATAATTATCTGAACATTACGAATCAGTTTAATAAAACCAAAACTTAAGCACCATATATAAGAGTTTGAACTTGTTTTTCCTTTAATCACTGACAGTTTCTGGATTTTTGTTTCTCAATAGCATTACCACTGAAAAGAGAGATGGGAAAATATAATTTGATAATTTAGGTAGAATTGTGAGGAGTACCCTTCGGTCTAATTAGCCATCAAAGTAACACTCCTAAAATTAAAGATTTTGGAGTATGCCTTATGAACCACTTTAAATAAATAGGTGTCTTAAATAGATTACTTTTGCAATTAGATATATTTAGAAAAATATTTAGTAGCAATACTTAAACAATTCAAATTATTCATATCATGAGTCTTAGTTGCAAATTACATGTCTCAAAAGAGAATATCTATGTTTATAAAACGTTCTTATAATCGCAGTAATTAAAATCAAACAAATTGGAGAATGCATTGTATAGTTAATTTCTGCATTTATTTGTTTGAAGACAAAAATATCACCATAATGTTATGAAAACTTGTAAAACTGATGTAAGAAGTTAACTAATAAAAATTCTCCAAGAGAAAAGATTTTTATATAGATGTTTAAGTTTACAAAAATAGTGTATGAACTATAAATAAATTAGGAATTTTCAGACCTGCAGGAATCGGGCTTCCTAGTATTTATTTGACTCTTAGGCAGATGAAACACATTTGTCCCTTATAGAACATTATAATTGGAACATTAGAGCAGGCTTGAGTATGTTGGAAATACACTAGAAGCCTGGGAAACTAAGACCCAAAAATATCCGTGCCTCCAATTAATTCGCGGAAAACAGGAAACAGTTTTAATTCCTTTATTTACATGTGAAAAGTGTTTTTTGAAGTTTGCTCCAATTATCAGATGTTGCTTCAACTGAGGTACCATTCAGCAAAAACAAAAGTTAAAACTCATAAAATTTTGCGTGAAATGTTATTTCATTTTTGAAATTAGATAAGGTAGTTTAGGCATAATGCGAGCTCAAAAAACGTCAATTTTTAGCATTTTTTGCAGAAACAGTATATTTTGGATTTTTGACCTCGTTTTTCTAATGTAAAATGCATCGTACGAAACTTACATCTATTTCGATATGATACAGCATGAAATCTTGCATCAAAAGAAACCTTTGAGCGTATTAAGTTCACCCTCTATAAAGGTTAGTTCTTTAAGCTGGGCATTCACCATCAACTCAGTCTATCTATTTTCAGCTCATAAAATTTGGTGTTACATTCATAGGTCAGACAGTGCCAACTGGATAAACATCACCTATCCCGATGACTGAAGCTACTGCGCCTCATCCTATTTTGTGTGAGAGGATGGCTCCCCTTAACCCACCATCGAACAGACACTGATGAGAACTATGAAAAGTATCGGAGGTTTAACTCACGGAAGGGAGATTATCGATAAGCACATTTGCTAAATGAGTTGTGACTATGCCTACAATTATGCAAGAATCCGTATAGGTGAAGAACTTTTGTGGTGTTTCATTTTGCACCACTGAACAACATGTGGTCGCAAAGTTATCCAAAGTAACCAGGGATAACAATGATTGCAAGAAATTTGAAAATTGGTTTATTTGCAACAATCAATTCCCAGTTTGGTAGCATGTAATTTTAATCTGTACAGGAGTGATCGGGAATAAAAACATAAATTGTCATCTGTCAGACTGAATTGGACATTCAAACTTGAAAAGCATTGTTGGGAATAATTTCGGTGAAGTAAAACTCTCCCGGACAAACAGAGTTGTACCCATGCGAGGATTTACCAGCAGTGTAAAGTTACATGATAAATTGGTGATAATAGTTCCGCGAAGTAATTGGAGGCCGGCAATTTTTTGGTCTTTGTTTCCTGGTCTAATTCGAAAAAGGCAGAAATCAGTGTGGCTAGTTTTGTGTATAGAAGCTGGCGGCGTTCCGGTCTTTTATCAAACTCCGGAATGAAACTTCCGATACTTCTTCTCTGTGCATTGTGTAATGAGTTTTCTGTTTTGTTCACTTACATTAAAACCTTGACTTTATTTGCATTATTTTTTACATTCACTTTGAAGATTCAATTCACTGAGTATTACACCAGAAATAGGTTATGGTTTTTAAGTAAATAAACTAAACAGAAATCTCGTCCATATAAAACCAACTAAGTTGGCATACAAGTTTTTCTCCAATTTTAGCGTCACTTCCTCTGTTGCCCAATAATTGAAATACATAATTTTGAAGCTATGCTTTTCCTCCTGCCTGTTTTCAAATAGAATACATTCAAAGAGATAGACGGCGCTGAAACCTAAAAATCGGAAGTGAACAGAACTACTTCTTTTATTTTTCAGTCCCTTCAAAAGAAAACTATTGCAACTTTCCTTTACCAGCCCGGACATAAAAGTCTAAGCTTTATATTAACGAAATCACAGAAGAAGACGTAATCACATTGTCTTTTAGTAAAAAAATTATATATAGATTACATTTGATTTAAAATCGTGGTAGGCCTCTGATAGCATGTTCATTCACTTCTAATATGTAATTGTAATTCCTTTAATATAAAAGATATGTCTGGAAAATAAAGTTAAGTGTGGATGATTCTAAATAAATGTTGATCAAGTAATACTTACTGAATTAATTCGTACACAAAATGTCAGTCTCAATCTGCGTTAAGTCGAGAATAATTGCGATCTTTTTAATTGATGAATGTTATAGCATTTTAATTTCCTTTGATGGAAAAAATCTTTTTAACACAGAAGTTGACAGTTTACGAGAAGAAACTTCTCGAATTTCATAAAAATTATCCTACTAACGTAGCTCTAAATTGGAGGGATAGAGAAGCAGTTTCGTTTTCATTTATTTATTAATATTTAAATATTCATCTGAAATATTTTAATCTGAAATGTCTCAATATTATTCGAAAGTATGTGCACCACGCATAAACTAAAATTCTGCATTCAGATCACTGTATTAATTCTTGCTTAAAAATATGAAGTGAAAAGAAAATGAAAGTAAAGAATATTTTAGTGTTCGACTGATACTCATCTGACTCGTAAAAATATTTTCATGGGATGTAAGTACCACATGTAAATTTGAGTCTTGCTTCGCCATGATTTTCGAAACCATTATACATGCAATAGTTTGCAACAACGCATAGTATATTTTGAAACAACATAACATTCCTTGAAATGGCCATTTCGAAGAATATGAGGCGATTTCAACCTCGGTGTGCATTTGGAGCACCATGCATTTTTGTTTGAAGACAGAGATTCAACAAACTTCATTGTAAAATGTTAACCAAAGGACAATAGATAATTTTACAAGCCTTTTAAATAGTAGAAAAGGATTAAATACAAATAATAACTAAAAAGGCAGAAATCTTTACACTCCCAAACTTTATGAAGAATAGCATGTTTTGGAAAACAAATTAAATGAAACCGCAATGAGGGACAATAGCAGGTTTTAGAGTTGGCTCAGTAGCTTTGAGAAACTTCTTTTGTAGTTCTGTTTTTTTATGAGTTGAATAGCAATCACTGATAAGTCCATTAAACGTAACTGAGTCTAAACCTGTTTCAAAAGTTAGAAAGAATGTTTTGTGTTAATTAATATCTTGGTTTGAAAATTATCACAAATAGAGGTTTTTCACTTACCCTTAGTATTTAAATAGATTGCATTGAATATCGAGAACGCTGGGAGATAATTTCAGAGAAAAGTGAGATTTAGAATTTAAAAAATATTGTTTACAATGCAACAGTATACGAATGCAATTTTTTATAGATTAAAATAAAACAAATTAAATAATTAATTAAACTTCTAAAACTGAATTTCGGTTGTTCTGGAAGAAACCGTCCTAAACATTTTTTGCTCATAAATTGTGTCCTCAAGAAATAAATAAATAAAAATAAAATCTAATTTCATATTTTTCTCACGCAAAAAAGTTGTCAAGAATTAGAACAAATGTTTTCTTTTCAAACTTTAAAAAAATTTAACTGTGAAATGGACCTAATGGAAAAATTATTGCTTTTTTAATATAAATGCATTTATTTTCAGATTATATCAAAGATGCAGGGGCCGTTCTGTGGGCATCACTTCATTCTTAGTCAGATGCAATACATTGTTCTTTATAGTGCATTGCAATTAGACAAAAAAATGCCAAATAGTGTTTTTGTAAATTATAACACAGGTCTGCAAAATTTAACTTTTTGATTGGGGTTTACATAAATTAATGTAAATTGTATGATATTTGTGATGACGATTTAAAAAATAATATCCAATTTTCGTTATCACATAAGGAATTTTTAAAATTGCGAAATTTAAAATTTCGCATTTTCATTTTCGCCAGAAGAAAACAGAAATCTGACATATATGTATGAACATCTAAATTTCTGGTAATACAGATACAGATGGGAATAAGGTGTGTGCCACTTACTGGCGTTACACCGGCAAAAGCTAATCTAGAATTTAGGCCGAGACCTGACAAGAATCAGGGAGCTCTATCTCTCAATGTGCTGGGTGCTAGGCTGCTCTAGTCTGCTGCTAAGACGAAAAAAAAAAATAAAAAAAAAACTTTCTGCGGGAAACAAGCCAAAATAAAAAGCGGGTGATGAAATGGTCTGGGCGACCCCAGTCGCAGAACCTCCACCATCCGAAAGATCTGAAAACACTCACCTCCTCTGTCGATCCATCAGCTCCACCGGC
>BGPR01031363.1:0-18090 GCA_013235015.1 Araneus ventricosus | reverse complement strand
ATATCCACACCCACAAACACACACACACACACACACACACAATTTTAGGAAAAAGAATTAAAATTGACAAATCTAATCTTTCAAAGTCCTTCAAACGCAACTTTGAACATATTATTCGTTCTTTTTACATTTTACAGTTACTTATTGCTTATTAATATTCCTTCACTTACTTTTTATAATAAAATTACTCCATCTATTCATTTTGTTATCATCAATTTCGGCAAATGGTAATGTCTTTAAAATTTATCGACCTTACTTGTCAGCGATGTGGAAGCCGTATAATACCTGGAGCAATACCAGTTAAGTTGATGGTTCATATGTAGAGGTCTATCAAGATCAACTTCCCATCAAGCAAATGACTTGGTGGTACACTATTTTATTTCTTGTCCCCATCCGTTCAGTAGGGCATCCCCGTCCTGCGTCAGCTTTTGGGGTGGACTGCATGACCCGATCGCTGAGGTATCGTAAATCAGGCATATATTATAGCCCTAGTACGTGCGACCCCTCGGACAGAGGAACGACCCACTATCGGCTTGGATGTGATTCAACCCCACACCATTATTGTACCAACCAGGGAAACGAGAACATGCTTACTCATACGGAAACTTCTCAACCGAAGCATGAGGTGCCCCCCGACTGTAGCTATCCATTTAATACGGACAATAATTGTAGCTCCACGCCTGCTTCCCCATCGCACCTACAAACTGTTCGTTCCAAATGGGGAGAAGTGATGGAAATTGGCCCGTGTTGGGCTGGACATCCACGACCCCTCCGGTCATCAATGCAAAACACCCTTGAAGATTGGAATTGTCTGGAGCAGACGGCTTTCTACGCGATCAATCTTGATATCCTACCGTTTCATTAGGACTGCCGGGCCATAAATGCAGAAATAGGACCGGTGTAAATACGTAGGAGGGGGAAGGGATCTCGCGAATGCAAAAATTACCAAACCTCTGCATTCGAGACGTTCATCAAGGAGGGGGTTCGCGTTTTGAAGGTGAGGGGAGGAGTCAAACGCATTAAGTGATGGGAGTAACCGATAATGGATGGATTTGCGTGTAACGGTCATAAATGACTTGCCTGGATGAGCTAAAAAGTGGAATTGCGTGGAGTTATCGTGAATGACCGGCCTTTGATATACAACTTTCCGCACCACACCAGGACAGTTCTTAAAGGTTTTCAGACTGACGAGCGGTATTGGAGTTAAGCGGTCGGATTTACCTGATGTGGAGTGATCATGAATGATTATTTTAAGAATCAGTTTGGAAGAAAATGCCACGAAATGGTTCCTACGTCCTTGGAATTAAATAATTTTTCCATTTAGATTCGGCATCCATCTGGATCGAGTTTTTCTCGTACCCAGGCGTATCTTCAGAACGTGAAGCACACTGGTATGACTCATCGCCACTGCACAGCTTTAGAGCGCTGACTAACACACGACGTTTTTCTACTCATCATAGCGCATGAACTTGTGTTTGGATAGACGAATCCATTTATTGGGAGAAAGGTTAAGATTAGAACTAAAGTTATGGCAATAGCTAAACACATTGTTTCCATTTTATATCATACAACTAAGTTGCCACTATTTAATTTTCAATCCTTGTAAATCTCTTTCGATTACTTTTATTTGTATATGATTTCATGCCTAAGAACATATTATTAATTTTAGTTATTACACATAAATGATTTTTTTTTAATTTAAGGTGGTGGTAGAAATTGTATTTCTAATCCAGTCAAAAATTAATGTTTCAATCTTCCCTGTCAACCTAAATTCTTCCGGTTCTCCAAATCAGAGAGTTGTAGATAATAACTTCGCCTGCATTCGAAAGACACAAACCGGTAAAGCACAATCTCTAAAACTACTATCGCGATTCGTAAATTCTCTTTGTTTCGTCTTTCTTCTACTATAATCCCTAAGATGCCAAATAAAACTGTTTTTCAAAGATACCATTAGAGATTTGTCTTCATCTTTTCGTAATTTAACATATATACTATCTAATCATTTAACTTTTTAATCTTATTTAAATTAAATCTTTTTTGAGTTTACATTATAAACGAATTACTTCTACTTCAATCTTACAGAACCGCACTTCTATTTTAACTTTCAGAGTCAGGAGATTCTTCGGGACTCCCCTTTTTGCAACTATTTAATCTCTCCGCGTATTTTTAACGCTGTCTTTGTAACCATGTAACTCACTTAGTAAGACGCACCGCTTTTGCGCTTAAACTCTTCAATCCTGATAATGGATGTTAATTAACCCTTTATAAGGCCGTGGTAAGTATACTTACCACCAAATTCATTAATTTTTAAATACATTATTTACGGTTGGCATAAGTTCTCGCCAATTTTTTCGATGAAACAAAAACCTAGATGTTCCAATTTCTTTTTTGAAACCATAACGAAGTGTCTGGACTTAATAATTAATTATTAATTTGCAAAATTAATTAACAAAAAATTGGTATCTAATACTCTAAATGAATTTCTTTTCTTAAACAAATCTCAATCCCAAAGCCATTTTACTATAACACAACTAGAAAAAAATGGCCCTTGAAAGGGTTAAATTATGATTATGTTATCTAGTGGATATAATTTGTATCACAAGTCAAATCGATAAATAGATATTGTAAAAAACATTTATTGGATAAACTATTACCTGCTTCATTCAAGATGATTCCTAACACATCACCTTTCGGATTATCATTACATATGCTACCATTATACTTCAATTAACGTATTGATTTCATAACTGTTAAAAAGTTAATTACAGTAGTTGAGGCTATTAAATTATTGAACATAGATTTAGTTATGAAAAACTCTAAGTATATAAACATGCAAGTCGAATAAGTGTAAAGAAACTGAAAAATATGCCGCATGAACGTACTGTCGCCCCCCAAGTCCTGTTATGCTGCCTCATCGTGGCGGGGGTGGTGGCCCTGGGTGGAATGGGCGATGTACGTGTGGAGTTTTTCGCCCTGGAAGGGTCACCCAAGGCGTGAATGCCATTCCATTATACCCAGCTAAAGCATAAAGGCAATGGACAAAGTCAGACTTCTTCTCTCGGGAGTGCAAGGTCTAGTACCAACAGAAGCAGCACTCTCCTCCTTCACCATGAATTCGTTCGCCTATAATTTTCTGTGGGCGAGCGGACTCTTGGACTTGGTCTAGCTGAGCACTGGAATAAGTGAAATAAGAAACAACAACAACGTACTGTCGGCCAATTGAGGTGTCGGCATATTTCGTCATACTGCACAAGAATAATGCATTTCGTTTGTAATATTCCTCTAACAAGAAACGCTGGAAAAATTCTCAACAAGAAGAAGGCCACGGTGGCTTTGTGGTAAGATCTCGGCTTCGGTATTGCAGGGCTCCAGATTCGATCCCTGATTCCATCGAAAGTCCATTGCGCATATGGGCCCGGTGTGCGTAAAGTCTAACAACGAGAGTCAAACTTTTTTTCCACGGTTTGTTCCAAAATAGCCCTCGTGGTACTTCAAAATGAGACGTTAAAATAATTTAACTGAACTTCGCAAAAATTTTAAAAAATCATAATGATCCAGCCCATAATTTAAAGACCTTAAACAAAAATACAAACGAGTACATCATTTCCAGTATCATAATTGAATTACGTAATGAAAATAATCAATACAAGAAAATAAAATAAATAATAGAATTATTTTAAATGTTTTAAAAATCATCAATATTTTGAGTAAATTATTTATATACAATACAAGAAATTTAGATATTTAGAAATTAATATACCATTTGCGACGACGTAGTAAAATTATGCTTAAGAGTAGACTTTAATAATATTTAATGCTGCTGTTATCAATAAGCAAGTGGCAGCAAGGAAACAAATAATTAAATTTTTTACGAGGCCCCCCAGGTCCTTAAGAATAAATGAGTTTGATAAGAAAAATATTATAATCGGACAAATTCATAATTTTTAATATAAGAAATATAATTCATGCACATTGCATGAAAAACAGCAATTATTTATAAGAAAGTATCAAATGACCAATATAAGTATGTCTCTGATCTTTCGTTTCGGTTATTTTTTTATTTAATTTAAATTCATAAAAATGAAGCCTTAATTTCAAAACATATTTTGCTGTTGATAACTAATTTTCATAATTCAGAATTTCATGCTTATATTTTGAGATACATTTATCCTAAGGGAATTAAGACACAGATAGAAAAGAAATTCGAAATATACTTACTGATATCAGTTGAAATTCATTGACAAGTTCCCTGAAAACGCAAAGGAAAAATAGTTACAAAATTAACTTTAATAATGCAAAAATAGTAAATTTTCGCAAATGAAACAAATAATTGAATTATATACAATGCATTAAATAAATAATATAACTAAATTAATAAATTATGAGAAATACACAAGAAATGCAGATATTTAAAAATAAATTAATGAATTACTTGACTTGCATTATAATGTAATGCAAGATAAATAATCATCTATCTATATAAAAGGCTAACGTACGTGGAGTAGAAAAGAGGTAAATTTCTCTTTTGCCGATGGCAAAGATTGGTTTGTTTGCAAAACAAAACCGGTAGCCATGTTAGGCATAACTTCATAAACATAGCCTGCTGCAATATTCGATCTGGTGTGAAACAGCCTTTTCTCGAAAAAAATTAGCTTAATACGTCGTGTTCACAATATTTCGTAGAATATAATGAAACATTGGATGAAATTATTCTAAAGAAATCAGTTAGAAATGAAGCGGATGTGCTTATGCGATCCATAGAACGTTCAGATCAATGAAAGGGAAATCGTGTTAAACTCACAAATTGAGGTGAATATTATGAAGTTTATTATTGTCAACATTGTATATTGGGTACTGTTTCGTTGTACACACACCACTTTTTTGTCTTGGCGAATTTTCTTGGAGCGCTGAATCGCCACCTTGGTTCAATTTCTTTCTTGACGATAGTTGACACGCACTGTATTCTTGGTGAGCTGAAGCGTCAGGAGCCAGAATGCGCCAATTTGGCCGAAAATGCATGGTGTGCATATAACGGAGCGCAGATGCTCTGTGCGGGATCAGCTAGTTATTAAATAATGTAATTACCACCAATTGACAATAAATTAGTAAGTTATTGAATTATTCACATAGCAATAAAAGCCCTAAGATTTATTGGACTGAATAAAAGGCAAAGAAATGAGTAGACAGAGATACACGTTTTCTATTGAATATTAAATATTAATAAATACTATGTTCGGGCGAAAAAATCCGCCGTGTCAGTTCATAATAAATCTTGAAATAATCATTTTCTTTCTAGTCTTTCGCTACCATTGTTTTCATTGATTAATTTAGTTACAATAAATTTGAGGCTTTGATGCAAAGCCCCATTTTTCTATATGCTATTGCTCTTGACTTTTAAGATTTTCTCTCGTTATTGTGATATATTTAACCCCTGGGAAGTACGAAATAATTAGAAAAGAAACCAAAAATATGTATGTTAATATTAATTAAAATTTATTAACAGCGCAAAGTGTCTACCAAAGAGTAACTGAATATTCATTATTCGTTTATACTTCCCTCTCGAACAATAAATTATTCATATGAGTTTAGGATTTTGAAATCGAGATGAGAAACGAAAACAGACACCTCTTAACAAGATGCGAAGATGTATAAAGAATATTGTTTCACAGAAATTTGTATGAAACGTATGTTCCATAGCAAAACAAATACAAGTTAAAACGACATTTCGTATAGTTAAATATTTCAATTATTAACAACAGTGTTTATTTTTATATCATAACCATTTTCTATTGAAGAATAATGTTTTATTTACCTATATAAATATTATTTGATTATCCATACTATAAAACAGAAATGCGTTGACAAAAGAAAAGGTATCGGATTATCATTGTATGTTTATGAGTAGATACAAAAGATTTTTCACTTTAAGGCAATAATTTATTTCGGCTCAAATATTCGTTATTTGCTTTTCTTCAGAAATTTCTAAACATAATTATACTGCCTGTGAGTTTTATATTACACAAATGTTTGCACGTGAGTTAGTATTCCTGTTTAGCTTTTTATTATTCTTGCACTTTGATCTAGTTACTATTTTATGTTTATAAATTGTTACATATATATTGTTACAAAGTTGTAAAATTGTTTCCTTGGTATGCTAATCTTGGCGAACTTTTTTGCGACAAAAGGAATATTCTAGAAAATTCACGAATGGTTGCCCTATCTCTAATAGAAGCGGGAAATATCCAGAACCTTCTAGAGGTTGCTATGTAACGTCACTTTCTCTTGAAAAAGGTATAAAAGCAAGCTCTCAAACATAATGGATCAGTTGGAGTATGGTCAGCATTGAAGCTGGTGAACTGAGACACTAAGCGCTGATGAAAGTGCTGTGACTGATTTTTATTAGTGATCTGCCGCCTGTTTGAGTTACAAGTTTATAAAAGTGCTGATTAGTTTTGATATCTGTACTACGTTTGAGTTTCTGGAATATTCGTCAAATAAAGAGTCATTTATTCTTTTTATCTTGCTTGTTGGACTGCATTCGCGTATATCCACCAGAAGATTTTGGTAACAATATCTTCAATGAACAGTTTTATATATTCTGCGGATTCATGTGAACGAATGCGACGGCTTTTCATCCGGTTATTCAACACAATTGCGTCTATTATAAATGGCTATAAATTCCTTAAGAACAAAGATAGGAAGAAAGAGGTTTGAATATACTACAGAAGGAAGCGTATTGCTTGGTTAACGCTAGTGTTGCTTAAACATCAATAGACTCTCGATATTAGCGAAGCCAAGTCGATAGTATCGGGTTTTCGGAACTATCGTCTGAAACAATCGATAGTATCGACTTTCTGAAAACTATCGATAGCATCGAAAGTTTTCTCCCGGGCAATACTATCGATAGGCAGATTTTCAGTCGATAGTTTCAGAATTATCGACTGAAACAATCGACTGGAACTATCGATAGTTTCTAAACTATCGACCTAAAAAAGAACTATCAATAGTATCGCCGGGAAGAAAACAATCGATATTGTCGATAATTTCAGTTGAAAGTTGGGAAAACTTTCGACTGCACTATCTAACTGAATTATCAATGCTTAAGGAACACCAGTTCACGCACGTAGTAATTGCATTGTGTGGAATCTTTTGGTCACGTGGACAACATCCATGCTGTTGTCCAGTTCACGGCAGACTGCGAAGCATGTTACGCAGTCACACATGCGCGTCATGTTCCGCATGTAGCCGTTACCTCTGAAATTACGAATTCTGACTTGCCTAAACTTATCGATTGGAATGAGTGGAATACAAACCAGTTGTTGGTACATATGTAGAGCTGGTACAGAGAAGAACAGCGTGGATGCCAATGCCTAGCTTTGTGCACTTTCGAAGGTTACGATGATCTAGTGGTAAAGAGTCGGCCTCTGTCGGAGGGTTCCAGTTTCGAAACCCGTTTCCTCTGAAGATTGGGCCGGCGTCGATCGATTGTCGATTGAGCTAAATATTCGCTCGGTCAATGCTCAGTTTTGAAGCTACGTGAGGGACATTAAAGGGCGATTCTTGTCGTTTCGAATCGTCGAGAGATGACCTCCCTGCTTCTGAGATTTACACCAGGAGGCCGCCGTGACCTAGTTGGAAGGTCTCGGCTTCGGGGCGGGGAGGATCCAGGTTCGAAACTCGATTCCCCTGAAGACCCACTGTGTATGGGGCCTGTTGCACATTAAATCATACGTAGGGGGCCCAATGTTCTCCCACTGGTGCGGTGCGAAAGTTTTGAGAGCGTGGGTCAGCTCAGTTATTGCCCTCGACATCTGATTGCGGTTCAAGACGACGAGGTCCATCCAAAATAGCACTCGTACTGCTTCAGAATGGGACATTAATACAACTAAACTAAATAAATGCAGTCATGACCAAATACTTTATTCGACTTTCCTCGAATTAAGCATGGATGTTCTTTCAAGTCATTAAAAATGAGGTATGGGCAAAAAGTTTTAGTTTTTGATTCAGTTTCAAGTTGGTGGCCGTTATAATGGTTCCAATGCTTGGAGAGTGAATGGCGAGTTTGGCAACATTAAAACATTTGAGTTCTTTTGGTAATGGCGATACATTTATTTGTTATTTTGTGAATACTGATAAAATCGGAAACTTAAATAAATAACTCGCATTCGAGAAAAATGACTAAACCTTTAGAGAGCGCGATGAAATAAGGTCTTATATTTTTCTTTTTTGGACGCGAGTTCTCTTTTCCCAGAATTACTAGTATTTAGTAATTTTTGTGAAGTTTTCATTTTCGAGTTCTTAGCTACATTTCGTCTGGAATTCAACAAATTTGAAAATAAAACCACTCGAAGCGTTTTCACCTTAATGTGTATGTATAAAATTTTCATTTCTTGAGCCCAGTATGTTTAATAAAATTTTCATTTTCGAATTCTTAGCTATATTTCGTCAGGATTCCAACAAATCAGGAAATAAATCTACACGAAACATTTTCACCTTTATATGTATGCATAAAACAGGCGTTCTTGATTCCATTCTTATCTGCACTATTTATCGTGTACATACTTTCTTGAATAGTTTCGCTCCATTATGTCACGATGTTAATATTTTATCTTCAGCAGAAGAAAAAAAATATTCTTGGTGCTATTGTTTCCAAAGCTTTGTTTCCATGTATGAGCTATTTATTTATATAGAAGACTTAATCTTCAGTTACTTACTTATTGAGTAGGCCATTTTTATAATAACATTTATTATAGAAACGTAAACAAATGCAAGCGAATGTTGGTGAGTGGGTTTATTGAGTCTACACCTTACGAAGCACGATATTAATAGAAATGCAAATAGTCTAGGGCAATCAATAAGTCGACCTAAAACCCATCTCGGTCTAAATATGATGCTCTCATTCAATAAATATTTCCATCTTGGCAGAGCTTAACGACATGAGCGGCGTGGGTAGCGGATGCAACAACTGTCTGTAATTTGCCGACATTACTGACATGTCTCATTTAGTCCTAGATCAGCGAATGACTTTCTGGAGATTTGAATTACAATTATTATTCATCTGTTTTTTCATGAGATGAAATATTATGAATTTCAGAAATTTTGCGAGAACAAAAAGTCACCACTTTGTTTAAAACATGAAACATTTAGAATTAAATGGAATTTGTGTAAACATTTCAGATTCATTCTCTTAATCATATGATTTTTCCAAAGCCTGTTCATTAAACAATCAGTATTAGCCGCTTTGAAACTGTTGTTTACTTTTTGATCACGGCTAGACGAAAACTAAAGATCTCCTCTAAAAACCGATGCTCTCGATATTTTGGAAATGAATAGAAGAAAGCATTTGTTTCTCCTTGTCAACAACAATAGATTGGACCTGTGCTGGGAATTCCCAACATGCGCGAGAATGGATGTTTACTAACTAGGCTTCGCTGATAAGAAACCTGGTTATTGCATATGTGGAGACATAATAACGTAGTAGAGTGAAACAACCTTCAACAATATTATATTTCCCAGACATTACATTCCTGAAGTAAGTAAGAATCTAATTTTTTTACTTACGACACCAGAAACACCTTGAATGCAAAAAGACAAAAAAAAATCTGACACCACAGTTTAGGAAAATGCTGATTCATGCATAATTATATATTGTGAAAGTCTTGCCGCCTAAACATTTCTAAGATCTCCACACAAAAAATTTTTCAGATAGAATATTTATTGGCAAACTGATTCTGTAAGCATGAGAACAGCAGGCATTCACAAGTGAAGGTAAAAATTTATTTTATGTCGCTTTCAGGCAAATAATGGCTAGCACATCAAATCTATCGGAGAAATTTATTTGCTGTATAATAACTATAAATATCCAGAGTATCATTTATTAGTCTCTCAGACATGATATTTCCACATATATCACAATAAACACAAATTAAAACATCATATCACTACACAAGATGATTTCAGACAATTTCAATGATGCAATTAGCTCATTAGGTTTTTCAGTTATTGCGTTCACGCGTTTGTCGCGTGCTTGCAGACGAAATGGCGGACAGATGTAGATGACCTTGTCGATCTATTTTGTCTAACATTTGATAGAAATCTAAAATTTCGATGTAAAAATTGCATAACTAATCTGTGTAGTTTGTTGCGTTTTGGTGTCATCGTGTTCACAGTCACACATATGGACAAATATAATTCAAAAATGTTTCTTTTCGGACACGGGTAAGTCTAAAATTTGTAGATTAATCAAAATCTCGACGTCGAATTGTTTTAGAGATTAAAATATTTTCTGTTTGTGTACTTCGTTTACGAGAAAGTAAAAATGAGTTGAACTGACCAAAAATGTTGAGTATGTTAAAAACAATATTTAAAAAATAATTTTCGATTCCTCTTTGACGCGCTATATATGAGTCGCTCAGAAGCCATTGTGGATAAGTCCATTCCACAAAAATTGAGAAAATTCATGTTGTTTAATACGATAATTTTTTAAAATTTTTGATTTATTAATTTGATTAGTGAAAGTATATAAAGACTTCTAGTAAAGCAGCGAGTTGAATCATTTAATAACTAAAAATAATGTTATTAATTCCATCAAAATTTACAAAAACCAGAAGATATCAAAAAATGGACTTATTCCGTTGGCTTCTGAGCGACTCATATAAGCTTTCCAGCAACTTTCGACCTCATTCTACTCTGGAGTTCACTGAAAGGAATTAATGGCTTTCATTAGCAATGACTCTCAGCCCATTACTCACTAGATATAACTCCTATGGATTACCTCTCATGGGGCTTTCTAGAACCTGAGGTTAATATGATGGGTCTACATTTGTAACCATATATTAGAGTCCTTACTTTGATTTTAAACGAGAAAAGTTGCTGAGACACGTTGTATAATAATTCTTTCCCCTCATTTGATATGACAAGAGTTGTTTCAAATTCTAGCAGTTATTAATTAAAGTGTTGATGTTTCACAAATAAACATTTGATGAATGAAATTGAATTAGATTTGTATAAATGTCCATACTTATATCTCTTTTGTACCAGATCAATCTTAGTGAATATAAGCATTGATTTTCATTAATTAATTTGTTGACATTTTTGTTAAGAAATAGATTAATATTGAAAATAAATTATTGAAATTATCTTAACAGAATTTATTTTGAGAATGTGGGTTATTTTCAATTTAATAACACGAAATGTAATTGAGGTTTTACTACTTAGAACTTATAGAATATGTAATTTGTACGTTAGAATAAATAAATTGTTCTATAATAAGCGTAGTTTATAATACGAAAGTTTTTCTTTATTCTGAATAAAAGTTTTGACTTCAAAAAGTTTCTAATTTAATTCTTTTTTTTATGTCAATAAAGAAGATGAAGAACTTAATACTTAAATATGATAAAACATATAAAAAAATTTAAAAAATTGGTTTGCTCATAGATATCTTTAATTTATGAAAATAAGAGAGGAATTCAAAAGTACTATTCCATTATGATTTCTGACCCAACGTTCCTGTATGTTCTGATTCGTCGTTAAAAATTTTAATTCCTCCAGAAATGCATCATCTTGTGCACTTTATTAAACTTCATGAATTGTCTAGCATTTACAGATATTTGTATTATTTGAAAAAGTACTAATATGTTTTTTCTTTCATTTTCATTGTTTATCATAACTGTATAAAATATACACCATTTACGCTAGCAATTCTAGGAATGAACCGAAGTGTGAAAGAAAAACACAAATGACAGCAGGTAAAGTTATAAATTACAAACACACACATATACACAAAATTCTTAGTAACCCAATGTAAATTAAAAGGATTTCTAAAAAAAATAAATATTTACTGTATTTTTTTTACACTTTACTATCTCGATTCTCCAACTTATTTTCAAGCCTGAAGGGAATGAGTCGAATTCCACAAATTAAATCAGTTCCATACTTTCGGAAAATATTTTTCAAAATCCAAAACTTTCGCTGCTCTTTCTCTCTTTTTCCTTAGAAATTTCAAAACTCATTTCAGCAAAGAATAAGAATAACACAAGTAATTATTTTCTGTCGTCTTTTCATTCGTGCTATCTTTTGTAATGATAAAAGGGTCTGAAAATAAGATATTTGCCCTTTCGGGGGAAGGTCGATTATTCTATTATTCGGAGCCCTTCCCCTCAAAGGATGCGCTCTCTTTGTTGTAGTCATTGATCTAAAATGACATTAGGTTCCATTGGAACATTGAGAAGGTTAATAAATGACGGGAAACTCTCTCCAGGGTACTTTATGAATCATTCGGAAAAGAAAGCAATTATACAAATGTTTTGGAAATGGCAAAGGATCGTTCTGTCTCTTACCATCGAATTACTTTAAGGTGAGAAAGAATGAAATTTTTAGGCAACTAACATTATTTATTTTTATTCCTTTTCCTAACCATTTCCAACTGCGAAGCGTTGCAAAGCCAAACTAATCAAGATTTATGTATTAACCCCTTAACTGGTTTGTTTTCTCAACTATCTATTTAGATGGAACCTTCTATTTTGGGCATGCGTTGTCATGCGTTATCTGACTCCAATCAGAAGGTTGCGTGTTGATATCACGTCCGGGTCACCAGTGTAACTTCTAGGCCTACGTCTAGGTCAAGTTAACTTCACAGGATTGATAGAGGCGAGATTTATTTATGTAGATGCTGAGGTAGTCGGTACATACAACGGTACTTACTTATTAACGCCATCGAGGCTACAGATTGGCGGTAATGCGCCAATAAAGAGCAATCTTGCTTACAAAAACCGCCAAATCTGTAGCTGCGGTGGCGTTGGCGGCATTTAAAAACCGCCAAATTGGCGTTAATACGTAAATACAAAAACCGCCAAATTGGCGTTAATACGTAAGTACAAAAACCGCCAAATCTGTAGCCTCGGTGGCGTTAATACGTAAGTACCCATACAACTATTGGCACTCCAGTGCTACATGTTAACTTGTACGATTCTACCCTACTCGGCTTCTAGATCTATCATACCAGTATTCACATGAATCAGAAGTATTCCATTGTGTGTGACTGGTGACGAAGTCGAGTCAGTACTACTCGTTAATAAAATAACAAATTTAATGAAACAATTAAATTAAATACTAAATCATAAAATCATTATACAGCTAGCTAATGAAATGATACAAACAAGGAAGAGCAGAGGATGAACAGCAGCAATCAGTGCTTATACACAGTAACAGCTTCGTCGCTATTGGTCGATAGGCGGCATCACAAAGAGGGCGGATCCGATCTGCATGAAATCACAATTCAGGATGTTGCCAGATGCCGCGATGATACCACAAATTCAATTGAGAATTTAAAGAACAGTTGATATATTTATGGATCCCATGTAATTTTTGTATCGAATTATAACGCCTGTAAATGACTTTGTTTTAGTTTCAAATTTTAAAATGGCGATAAATCGACGCACGTAAGGCGTACGAGCAAGCTAGTTAAGGGGTTAAAGGTTTGAAAACATAAACATATGAACAAAAGCTGTGAAGCAGTCGCCACGGTGACACATTAAGAACAGAAAACAATAAGAACAACTGTGGGAAAATTACAGTTACACAATGAAAGGACTAATTGTCACAAGGAGTGAGTAGATTTAACGGACTAATGGGCATAAAAGAGTATTTGCAAAATGTAAATCAGTTAAATCTTGAAGTTTGTTATGAACACCATTAATAACAGGATATTGGAATTTTGCTAGATTATGTATTTAGGTGCATAAATAGAAGTAGTGCTAATTAGGTGCCTCACAGACCAACTTTTAAAGCTCGTTCAGTTTTGCAGGATTGTGCCGGAAAACAGTATCCTTCAACGTGCTGTACAAGAAGTAGTTACAGGGGGTTAGGTCTGGTGAGAGTGGAAGCAAATTCATTCTTGCTCTTCTACATTAAAGAACACTGTTTTCCGGAAGAATTCTGTAGTACTAGGCGAGCTTTAAGACTCGGTCTGTGAAGCATGTGCCTTCATTTTCGTTGACATTACAGATCGTGTTTCATTTTAGTATGCGCCATAGTTTGCATAAAATTTCATTCTTAGTAAGTGCCATCTCTGTGCTGCGGAAGGTGTACTTTTTTAATCGATTGTTATGTGATTGCCATAATTGCTTACAAAGGATATTTTATAGCCTTTTTCTCAGACTCTAGAGAACGACTACAGCGCACAGCGCCATCTGTTGGCAATATTTGTAACTAATTCTGAAACTTCTGTGTCTGATTTTTACGGCTTTCTAAATAAACATATCATTAGATTCATTCTTGTATTGTTCTCCGTTGGCGGGTTATTTATTTTTAAAATGAGGGAGTCATTTATGGGACTCTCTGTTTATTGAACTTCATACTGATGTGGTGCTGCAAAATTTCTCATAGCCAACGGAACTCCATAATCTTATTGCCCCTTGTCCAGAAATAAATATTTAAGGCAAACACGAATAACTTGCAGAAATTTGCACCATTCACTTTCGGAAGAACTATATTTTAAAATCTCAGAAATCTCAGAATTTAATGCGAAGTCAAATGATTTTTACTATTTTTCCATGGTACTGTAATCACATGGATGTAAGTATTTAAACATTTGCTTTAACACATAGAAAGGCATTTAGTAAAATAAAAAAGTAACATAACATAAAAAAGAAGCATAACAACATAACGTAACATAAAAGCTACTGCAAACACAAAAACACACAATTATTTATTTACAATACCTATAGTTACTCATTTTCAATACTTATAATTACTTAATTTAATTGATAATTACTAATTTATAAACATCAATTTTTTAAAAGGTGGTTTAAAGCTTGAAAAATACAACTTCATGATATTTCAAATGTTTTTTATGTTTTTTTTTATTCTAATCACATGAATGCAAATCTCTAATCAATTACTTTAACATTTTGAAAGACACTTTAAATTAACTCGTTTGACCTTTTCAGTTTTTGACTTTTGCATTATTTAACCACACTGCTTGTGTTTTAATTACATGGAAACAAACATCTGCATTTTCTGACGTCTTAGAGAACAGCTCCGCTACACAAAGAAAGTACAGACGTGGGCGTTCTTTAGCTAGATTTTTGCATCCTTTGATCTTTGATCTTCCGCTGAAGTTTCGAGGCATTATTTAAGGTTGCATTCGTACCAACTAGAGTTGCAGGATCTCGAAGGAATTACGTCTGGCAAGAAATTTACTTAAAAAATACTTCTAGAAAAATAAGAAAAGAGGTTAAAAACCTTTTCAAAAAGTAATTGCTAATGCACAAGCCAATTATGTTTATTTATTGTTGGTATATTTGTGTGGTGATACTAAAAAATATGTCAAAGCAGTGGAAATAAAAATAAGTCGATGGTAATAGGAATTTTGTAAACAATTCAATTATAAATTGTTTCTATGAAGAGTGGTTTCTAAGGAAATGCAAATATAAAAATATAAGATTTTTTAGGAAATTTTTAAATACTTTTTTTACATTTTTAAACTTACGTATTACGTTAAAATATTTCTAAAATATAAATCAATGTATGCAAGAAAGCTTGCCACTAGACTGTCTTAATCTCAGATTTTATTATGAAACAATAATAAACAATCATCAGATAATTGATAGAAATTGCCATTATACGTATGAAAAAAGTATGCTACAAGTCATATTACCGTAACCTATTTTTTAGATAACGAAATTTTTGATTAAACATACGAATTTTTATATTCTATTTGGCCATTCTTAATGAGCGTATATATTAGTGACATTGAGTTTGGTTTAAACCAAAAAAATTGTACTAAAGTTTACTCTAGATAACTGCAGTTTAAGAAGAAATGTGCTTAAATGAACTAAACAAACCGGCTTTCATTGGTAATCTAAGCAGAAATCTAGCAGAAGATGAATTCATGTATTTAGGCATTTGGGTTCAGAAAAATTTGGCCTGGAATTTTTCTTTAATTTTTAATTATTTTGTTAGAAATGAGTTCTCCGAAAGAAATTTAATGGAACTTCTGTTTTAATGAATTTTGCAACCACAACCTTAAAATGAAAGATATTTTTTCTAACAATCCAGGTTTTCTTGAATGAGGTAATATTTTATCGAACTTTAAGATGAAAAGTTTTAAAATTTATTTTATACCATTCCGCACTGAATTTTAAATTGAACTATAAGTTTTCTAATCTTTTTCTGAGAAAACGCATTAACAGATAATAGCTTTTCTGAATTACTTAAAAGTATTTTTTTCATGTTGAAACTGATTTAACTTCTGTGGAATATTCAGTTTTAAAACAAATTTCTTTTTTAATTTTTTTCTATCAGAATGCCGAATATAAATTATATTCCTTAGTTCCTGCTGCTATACAAATCTCAAGGGAAAAATATAAACAATATAAAAATAAATAAATAAAAAGCATCTTTAGATTGTTTAAATCAATATACTTTTCTTGTTGAAAATAATAATACAGTCAAACCCCGTTATAACGAACCCTCAACGGACCGACTCAGGAGCTCGTTTTAACCGAGGGTCGCTGTATGCGTATTTGCGCAAAAAAATGCCCTGACATGCTTAGATACTACTTCTCTAATAAACTTTTTAATAACATAATATTTTCATTAGTAATTAGGAACAAATAAAGTATTAAATAATATACTCAATAATAAACAAATTAAACATTTACTTTTTTTTACTTATTTGCTAATCCACTACATTGAAAAAAGATATTATTTTTGGTTGAAAAGTTTTTAATTTTATATACGACTCCTCAATTTTTTATCCACTATTTTAAATAGGTCCACAACATGTTCGTCGATCTTTCCTGTGGCAAAAAAATTGTTCAAAACGTTTGCAGCTGCTTTTGCATCTACAATTGAAGGGCCTGGTTCGTCTTGTTCTTCCTCTATATCTGAAGACGAATGTACAATAGAGTTGTTTTTTTCATTTACTAATGCCACGATATCTTCCTCACTCACTTCTCCAGATGTAATGGCATCGTTGTCACAACATTCCAAATGTTCGATTTCATTTTGCGAAAAAGCATTCACTCCGTGCTTTTCTAGACATTTGGAGAGGGGAAGGTTGTAAACTTCCTCGTCATCATCTTCCGTCTGCTGTGCTTTCGTAAGCCCAACATGACTTAAACAATTTCTGATAGTAGATTCTGTTACCAATCTCCAAGATTTTTCGAGTAATACAACAGCATCAAGAAGAGAAATGTCGAAGTCCTTGTTTTTATCATAGCATTCCAAAATGCGCAAGATGAGCTGCTTCTGGTAATGACACTTCAGGCTACGGATTACTCCCTGATCCATTGGTTGCAAAACTGATGTAGTTCTGGGTGGGAGAAAGACTACTTTGATTCATTTTATGTTGCTTGGCTCAATGTGGGCAGTACAAATGTCTATTAATAAAACGATTTTCCTCTTTTTTTTAGGCAGTTCCTTATCCTACTGTCGAAGATATTTCTGGAATAAATCCGACGTCATCCAAGCCTTTTTACTTGACCTGTAATCCACCGGGAGTTTCTTCACATTTTTGAAGCACCTTGGTTTTTGAGATTTTCCGATAACAGTCAGCTTCTGTTTTTCTGAACCATTCATATTGGCGCATACCAGAATGGTTATCCTTACTTTTGAGAGTTTACCACCGACACATTTTTCTCCTTTGAACTTGAAAGTTTGATTTGGAATGAGCTTGTGAAACAAACCTGTTTCATCGGCGTTGAAAATGTCCTTTTCATCGTAATTGCGAATAATGCCCGGCCAAACATTTTTCATCCAGTGACTGATATCGGAGGAACAAACACTTGCGGCTTCATCCACAACTTTGGCGCTCCTAATGTTGTGCCGCTTCTTAAACCTATCCAGCCATCCATTGGAACAGACAAAGCTCTTTTCTTCAAAAAGTTCTCAAAATTCATTAGTCTTTGCGTGGAGAATGGAGCCCGTTATAGGAAGATTTCTACTACTCTGTAGAGTAAGCAACTTAAATAAGGCCTCTTCCACATTTTCTTTTTGCATGGGCATCCATTTATGTTTTTTTCATGTGCAGAAATGATAGAGTCACGATTCTTCCAGATAGTGGCTACAGTTGATTTAGACAGGGAA
>BGPR01031362.1:0-18091 GCA_013235015.1 Araneus ventricosus | reverse complement strand
TAATACTGATAAAAGCAGACATTTCATTGTAATTCGGGTAATACTGAGAAAAGCAGACATATAATTGTCGTTTTTTTAATAATGATAGAAGCAAACATTTAATTGTAATTTTGTAAATACTGATAAAAACAAAGATTTGTGTAAATAATTCGCATTGAAAAAATTGTGTGTGAGAGAGAGATAAGATCATAGTGTTTCATGTTGAGAGTTGCTTTTTCCTGTTTAGTTCCATCTAATCGCTTATTTCTTTTTTTTTTTCGAAAGATTAAAGATTTTAAGAAATTTATTAAATATTTTTTCCACGATTACACCCAAACGGTTCATGTTGTGAAGACTTGATGACTACTTCCACTGTCGAGTATAAAATTTACTAAACATCTGTTCCAGTACATTTGTTGTGAAGATTTCGATGGTATTTACTAGATTATTTATGTTTTTGCTCTAAAAATGCAAATGCTCATAACTATTAACATTATATTAGAATTTTCATTTAATCAAATCACTTCACTGAGATATTAAATATACCTTACACCTGTTTCATATCTTAATTCTGACTGATCTGACAAATAAATTGGAATTTTTAATCATTTACTCATTCAAATCAAGTTAACAGAGTACCAAGTTACATAAACAATTAACATATCTTTATCTACCATCTATAAATAGAGCTTCTATAATACTCCAACATTAAAATTCAACTATCAACTCATAAGCAGAGTAAAATCTCAAACTTAATTTCATCAACGAGTAAAAATTTAATACTGACAGATAGCACCAGGCAATTGATCATAATGTTTCACTCTGATATTTTATCTCTGAAGGCTATCAGATCAAATTATCTTAGATTTATAGCATAAGCAAAATTTATTAATCTAGTTGCGTTATAGTTAAAATAATTAAACATGCAATACCCAGATTCACAATCTTACACAGCGCTTAAATGTTTGACAAGAGAAACAAAGCCAAATTTATTAAACAATCATATGATATACTTCAATATATAAAATCATTGATAAAACAAAAGAATACTCAAATGCTGTGTCATCAATATCATCACTTAATAACACATAATCAATTTAAGGGTCGACCCTTTTTCAAACAGATTTTTAATTTAATGATCATTAATGATTCCAAATTTTACCCTAACAGCCTATTCAATTTTTAAAATATTAAATTTATCATTTTTAGGATTATATGAGTGGCCATCTCTAATTTAAATTTTAGTTGATGCTAAAAATTTCTTACAATGATTCTCCCCATAAAATGTTAGTTTTATTCAGTCAATTATGCTTAATTAAATCAAACACACGTAACTTCTCATAATAACAGGTGTCATATTCATACGCAATAGATGCTAACACTACTTCTAGACAACATACATTGATTAATGCACATTCACATCTTAGATATTCTATGCTCGAAATTTATAAAATATCTTCTATGGATTTGCTTACTTATTCAAAATAATCACAACTTTAAAACAGCATGTAATATAAAATTTTAGCTATAACCTTTTATGTCTTATTTCATCATAAATTTCCAACATGACAATTCATTTAAAATTTAAGATTCTCATCCTCATCATATTTCTTAAATATCTTAAATTTCCATTTTCTTCTTGAAATTAATAATTTAGATGTCTAAGATTATAACTTACAATTGTTACAAATTAAATTATTTGATGTTTAAAATTGCCTTGAAATTAATAATTTTGATGTCTAAGATTATAACTTACAATTGTTGCAAATTAAATTATTTGATGTTTAAAATTACACATTACATTTCCTACGAATTAAATTATTTGATGTTTAAAATTATACATTACATTTTATCAGCTTATTAAGTTTAATTTAGCTTCTCAAAATATAAAATGAGGGTTAAGGAATAACAATTTATCTTAATTTTAGGATGGCCGCTGGAAGAATCATTCCTGTTTTAGGCACCAACAGTCAGCAAAAGGGAGTGAATTCAGTTCTGCAAGGGATTCTTATTCTTTTGTGTTTCATATTCAATTTCATTAGCCTCCTAGAATCTTATTCATCAGATACTGGCGAACATTTCATATTGTTCTCGTTGATTTGCAAAACTGACTTTGGAAGTATTTCTTTTGAACAGGTTTTTGCTCGCGGATTTGTAGGTTTTCACATTTTATTTCATTTGTGCTCCTGGAATCTTATTCTTCAGATACCGGCGAACAGTTTATATTCTTCTCGTTGATTTGCAAACAGACTTCGGAAGTGTTACTGGAAACAGGTTTGCTTGCGGTTTTGCAAGTATTTTCACGGGAGTTATGGCCTGGGACACATGATACCGGCATTTTATGGTTCTCGTGCATGAAATGGAGACGACCATCTTTTCCTTCTCAAAAATCTCCAGTTAAAAGCAGCAGATGATGTTGAAAAGTTAAATGATTCAAGACCTAAGTGTAAACAAATTTTGATAGGAGATTTAGTTTATTTGCACACACCAAAAATTAAAATCCATACATCAAACAAATTTGCAAAATTAAATGAAGGTCCATTTAGGGTGGTAAAACAATTTTCTCCTGTTAACTTTCAGATACAACATGTTAATGAACCCACAAATAAACAAAATGTTCATGTCAATAGGTTAATTAAAGTTGAAAAGAGAGAAATTTTTCCAACAGTTCAATCTAAGAATTCACTTGCTGATGAGGATAATGAGGTTCTGAATATTAATAATAATAAGGGAATTGTTAATAATGATACTGTTTCAAATGAGAAAGAGATTTTAAAATTATATCCTTGTTATACTTTGCCATATAAAAATTGGATGGATGATCATCAAAATGTGATTTCTAACACTATTAAAAGTAATCAATTGTCAATTCAGAATGTTCTGTATTCAGCAAATACCCCAAATAATTTTGAACGTGAGGAAACAAATACTCCTATTTGTAATCTGACTCAAAATCAGCCTCATGATCATACAAGTGTTACAAATATTCCTTTCATGCAACCGTTGACAAACTTGTCTAGGAGCCCAGTTATTGATGAAAATATTACTCCTGTTATTAATTAAAATCCAACTGTTAATAAACAAGAGCCTATAACAAGCTCGTGGCTTTGTAAAGTACAATTAATACAGAATATGTTCATGTTGTGTTTATGCCACCGTTAAAGCGTATAATTCAGTTATTCTATAGATTAACTGATCAAGTCAGTTAAAGTGCAAAATAAATTATTTATTTCATACTTTACCTAGTTATTCCATGAAATAACTAGGCATTCTATAGAATAACTAATGACAGGCCGTTAAAGTGTAAAATAAACATTCTGACATTAATACAAGTCCGCTTTTTTATAACTTTTGATTGCATATCAGCCATAACCGATGGAAAATTAAAACCACTATAACAGTGTCGTAAAACTGTAATGTCGCTTTCTTGCCATATTATTCTTATAGTTGGAAAGAGAGATTTACAGGAATACGTATTGAAAGGAAGTCAATGACAGTCGACCTTGGCGACAAACTTGGCGACTGTTTAGGCAACTTGGCGACAAATTTGGCGAATTTCGCGACAAAATGAAGGTTCAAGAATATACAGGAATTGTCTCGGTATCTCTATTAGGAACGAAGTTATGGACAAATTCCAATATAAACGCAGATTCCTTACATTCAATGAGCTAGCGAAGCTACTAGGTTCCGGCTCCCGCTGCTAGCGAAGCCGTAGGATATTTTTAAAGTTAAAAAAATTTGCCCGGCGCCTACTTCAGATGCCGCAGGCATCGCGAGCACAATTTTTCCTACTTCATGTGAGTATTTAAAAAACGCAGATTCCTTACATTCAATGAGCTAGCGAAGCTACTAGGTTCCGGCTCCCGCTACTAGTGAAGACGTAGGATGTTTCTTAAAAATAAAAAAAAATTCCGGTGCCCACTTCAGATGCTGAAAATACAAATAACCAATCTGACTAACAAACAGGCTGCATCATGTCGGCTATTTTACACTTTAACGATGCGTGGACCGTTATTCTATAGAATAACTAGTTAAAGTGTAAAATAAAAGTTTATTTAACACTTTAACTGACTTGATCAGTTATTCTATAGAATAACTAGGTATTCTATAGAATAACGGATTTCATACTTTAAAGATAACATTTACATTAATTTTAGATTTAATACTCATATTGATCACAGTCAGTTTAATTATTCTGATAAATAATTATTTGAGAAAATTATACTAAAAGTTTTGTTGTTGTCTTATCATTATCTTGTTTTAGTTTTAATTTTGATATGAGAAACTTATGTAGTTTAGTGAATTAAATACATGTGATTGGTGTCTTTATTTTCTTATGTCTTTTCTTCTATGGTATGAATGTATGTCCTTCTGATTAATTATTATTGGATAAAGTTGTGTTACACGGTGTTAAGTTAGTGTTTCTGGCTAGTGGGTAGTTAATAAAAAAAAATCTGTTTACACAGATTTTCACTCAATTGAAATTTTATGATATTGGCAGATATTTTCTGCTGAATGTAATTCAATATCTTCTTGTATTTATTGTTTTAGTCTTTTGTCATTAATCTTATTCTTATTTACTCTTATGTACTTGCTTGCACAGAAGTAGTTTAATCTTTATTTTATTCTACAAATTTTTACTTATATTCAAATTTAACACTTCTTTGTGCCCTGTTGCATTTCAGGAATTGGCAGATAAACTCACTCCACTGTAATTATGGAAAATTTTTGCCTATTTTATATTACGGGTATTCTACTTTTATTATATATCTTTAGTTATTGTTTATATATGTATGCATTGCATGAAGTATAGGAAAGGAGACATTTAGTTATCTATAATTGCTTTCGCATATGCTCGATCATATTTTTATTGGAGGATGAAGAATGCTTTATATGCCTAGTTGTATGTAATTTTCAAGTTAAAGTTATTTGCACCTCTATGTTGTTCTGAGTAATTAACTTAATTTGCTTTCCATACTTTTACTCATAAAATTCTACCTCTCTATAGAGTAATAAATAAAGGATTGTGTTTTAATCAAAATAAGTAATAGTCTTGAGTTGGGGATGTGTAGTTAGGCACCTGGCACACTTTCTCTTTTTACTCTCTGGTCATTATTAATTTGCGTGGGGGTGTAGGACAACTGCGGGTCGGATGTCTCTGCTCCTTGTGCAGGTTAATCTTCTTTTCATTCATATTCAAAGTTCCAACTAATTTTTTCTTCCTCTAAATTCAAATACTCCTTATTAATTTACCTTTGCACACATATTAAATGTCATTTTTTTTACTCAGATCTTCTAGAAAAATTTCTTTCTGTGACCTTGTTTATTGGAAAGAAAATTTGATTGCTGTCCAAGAGATTAGATGTTAAATGTTGTTAGTATTGCTGCAGAACTTAATGTCAGTAAACAATTACACAGGACAGTTATGCTTAAAGATGATTATCATTATATTATGCTAATTGCTGAGATGAATTCTTTTACATTGTGTATCACAAAGATTGAGCATGCATGGCATATTGGGGTAAACAATATACGTATGTGTATACAGGGTGTTCATTAATTATTGTCGGGGTTTCCGTACCTCATAACTTTCGAATAAAAAATATTACGCAAAAACCGTTTACGTATTCGTAAATTACTACTCAAAGAATTTTATTAATGATATTAAAAAGATTAACGAATTTGTACATGGCTGTCCTTCATGGCTCGTAACACATCAAGACGAAACTCGATTTCCCTCCCAGTGTTCTCCAGCATTTGTGGGGTAACATTTTGGATCGCAGTAACAATTCTGCGCTTCAGCTCATCAAGGGAGGGCACAGGGGTCTTGTACACAATGTTCTTGACAAACCCCCAAACCAAATTCGGTTTCGAAAAACCACAATACACACATTGCTTTTCCTTGCACGGTCGCCATTTTTATTTATGACGTCATAATTACCCAGACTGCAAATGCGCCAAGATCGCATTGTTGCCACGTAAAATTCTTTGAGTTGTAATTTACGAATACGTAATCGGCTTTTGCGTAATATTTTTTATTCGAAAGTTATGAGGTACGGAAACCCCGACAATAATTAATGAACACCCTGTATATTTTGATTAAATGTTATGTTATGAAGTAATTAAGGCATTAGATTATATATGGATTGGTAAATACGAGTTCAATAAGATATACATGTAATGGGTTCTGAAACTCATTTAAGTTATTTATGCATTGAGTTAGTAAAGTAATGCTAGTTATATTATGGATTAATGACGATTAATTAGTAATATAAATGTGTTATGAGGGATTTTTTATTATTGTGTTATAAGTAAGTGAAGCTTTGTTAATTGAAGTATTTATATTATAGGTTAGTGAATAGGTTAGTTTTTTTTATCATATTCCGTTGAAATGTGTATCTTCTTACAGTTTCTAGAAAGGAATTTTTACTTGTTAGTCGAATGTAACTCATAGTAGATTACATGTTGGTTTGATACTGAAATTTTGTGGGGATGTTATTGCCTCATAAGACATGACTTAAATTCTTTTTTTTAAGTTTGTTGTTGATTCACAGATAAGTGCGTTGGATAGAGAAGATTGTCTGACACGTATGTACCTGTGGATGGGTTATTTTATTTACAAGTTTTATGTGATTTTGAGGTAATTTAGTGTTATTGTTTACCTTATTGAATCATTATTTAAATTGTTTTCTTTTATTATTTATGTTTTTAGTTGTTCTATGTTTTAATATAGAGAAAATGCTTCTTTTCTTGTAATTGGATCAGTGCGAGTTTCTCTGGATGCTAGTGGTTTCTTATACAAAGTGGTATGAGATTATTGGTCCATGTGTTCACATACATGAATATTGGATAATTAACATATTTTATTTTTATCATGTAAACTTTAGTATATGGGATGAGGTTTTTTGTTATTTTATTATATTTTTGTTATTAGGGATATCAATTTTGAATTTTCGAACATACAGGATCATATGAGTCCTGCAGAAGACTCTGCGGGATTTTTGCCATATCTGCATTTTAGCTAGTTCAGACATTTTTCAGCTTTGTCATGATATTGCAATTTTATCGTCTTTTGTATACTTTATTCTTATATATATTTTCTTTTCAGTGGTTATTCCCTTATTGTTAATGTAACGTATCTTAAGGAAATTGTATTGGTATTTGCTATATGGATTTTAGTGTGTTATTGTGCTCCTGAATTTCAAATTCTGTTTTTATTGTACTGGTTGCAAACAGACTTCGGAAGTGTTACTGGAAACAAGTTTGCTTGCGGTTTTGCAAGTATTTCCAGGGAAGTTGTGGCCAGGGACACATGATACCGGCATTTTATGGTTCTCGTGCATGAAATGGAGACGACCATCTTTTCCTTCTCAAAAATCTCCAGTTATCCAACAGGATCAATACAGGGTGAAATACTTTTGGTATAGCATATCATATGGACGCCAATCGCTTGGCATGAATCAAATGCATGAAAAGATTGGGCCGCTTGCTCTGCCCAAACGCAGATCACTGACAACAGGGAAAAAAAACTTTTAAATTCGCTAGCGGCATATTTTCTCCACACTGCCCTTCATGATAAGCGCTATGCATGCCAAGGGTCACTTTTGAGTTCCGTTGAAGGCAGGGGTTTTCCCTAAAATCTTTTCTCCGCCGTCACTTAGGCCTCTATTGCCTGGAGAATCTTTTGATGGGATTCAGAAGACTCTCTCCTTCTTCTTTCAAAAAAATATAATCCCACATCTTCCTCTCTACTTTCTAATCATCTTTCTAAATTTTTTAAGTCAAGTTTTTTTCTAAATTTCAATCACATCTTTTTAAACTCGCTCTTGGCGACGGCATCTCGCCAAAATAGCCAACTTATTAAGATATCATTGGATAAAGGGTTGCCATACAACTACAATCTAACTCTCCATGTCCAATCAAATTAGAATAAACAGATGACATCACAAAATGTACAAGGCTCTCTGTACTAACAGAAAGATGAAAATATATGTCCTTTCGATTGTTGACTGTTTAAAACATCTGCGATTTAACTGCCACCCAACTGGATGCATAAGAGAGTTATTATAAACAATCACCCACACTGAATCCCTATTTCCCACCGAAGATGTAATAGAAAGGTCAGAGGACCTGGATTTTTCTCCTTCTAGACTTTGGAATCCGGGCGGAAAACTATAATTCTGTCAGGACTATGCCGAAAGGATCCCAATCCTGAATTTTTTCTCAGCGGCGGTTTTTTGACTCAAAAGGAAAAGGAATGTTTCTCCGGCTGTTTCAATGCTGGTGGCTATGCTCAGCCTCTTGTTTACCAGAAAATCAAGAACTTATTTCAACTTGCCTAAAGGGGGGGGGACATGGAAGGTCTTTCCCACTGGAAAAAAAAGGGAAAAAGGTCAACGCTCTCTGTTTTGAGACCCATCTCTATTGAAATTTTACTCAAATAGAAATAAATATTTTCCTTAATAAAATGAATAATAGTTAGGTCGTCATTTTTATCATTTTTTTAGTTAATCAAAGGATACAATAAATGATTTGAAGAATAAAATAAAAATAAATAATAGTTAATTAATTTATCATATTATGCACGGCTGTGTAGTTAATTAATTTACGACGCACATCTTCTAGAATTCCAACAGTCAATTTGAATTTTATAAATAAAATATTCTAATTAAGCTTTACATAATTTAATTAAATGCCAACCCTTTTTTAGAATTTAACAATTAAATATTTCAGTTGATTTTTTAGTGATTTACTAAACTTTACAATAAATACAGTTTAATTTTTATCTCCTTTTAGAATTTAACAAATAAATATTCCAATTGACTTTTAGTGATTTAACTAAACTTTACAACAAATATGTTGATTTTTTAGTGATTTAACTAAACTTTACAATAAATACAGTTTAATTTTTATCCCTTTTTAGAATTTAACAAATAAATATTCTAATTGACTTTTAGTGATTTAACTAAACTTTACAACAAATTTTTTATGTAACTTTATTAAGTTAAGGTATTTGTTTTGTAAATGCAAGGAATAAAATTTGTGTACAAATAAGTGTTAAATATTTTACATTGATTGGTTTAAGATTGTAAATATAACTTTGTAAGATAGTGTAATAATTGGGACAAAGAAAGTACCTCTTCGGGATACAAACTATGATATCTGTTATCCTGGAAAAAATATTGTCTCCAAATTGAATGACAACGTTGAGTAAACCATTAAAGACAGCGATGCAGAACAGATCGTAGATATTTTTATGGGGCGGGGCGAGGTCTGCTGTTTACAGAACTGCTAGTAGCTATCGAAGTTCCTTATTAAAGTTATGCAATATGTGTCTTTTAATCATTACTTCTCAGTGAATAAAAAAGAAGCATACGTTCTCAAAACATTGCCGAGGAAACTCTTTTCCCTAGCGAACAAATACTGGCCGAAGCAAGATATTTAAAAATCTCATCTCAACCTAAATAACTCTTCCTCCTCTCCAAACCAGCACTGGCGGTAATTCTGGAAAATTACTCGAGATGGGGTTACTTTTATAACGACTTAGCGAAAGAGTTATCGGGTACTTTAAAACTTCTCTCCTTCGAAGTTCGTTGTCCCGAGACGCTGTTACCGCTGCTGCCATTCACAAAACCATCTTCCTCCTGCAGAAGATCGTCTGTAATTACGCAGCGTCGTTACTGCATCTCGTTTCTTCAGGTCGTCCCCAAGAAATCTTACTCCGCCCGATTCTCACGTCTTTACGACCTCCAACCAAAAACAAGACAATCTTCAACAAGGTCAGTGAGGGAGTTTTTTTCTTTCTTCTGCCTCTTAGGAAGTTCGTCCGTTTCTTTTTTTCATTATCGGGTCATCTTCTCACCTGAGCGTTTCTTTCCTTGTTGACTTCAAAGCCTCCAGATGATGGGCAGGTGCTTCTTTCTTTCTTTCTTTTTATTCTTTTTTTCTCTTGGTAACCGGTGGACAGTGTAATTAATCGCTGGCTGCCAACGAGTAGCGTTTTCTTCTTTATCAGCTGCTGTAGAAAGAGTGGAGGCGATTTTGTTTAAAGCTCTGCATCGATCAAAGCAGCGGAAGTTGGCGTTATTCAGTAAACTTGCGCTGTCAATCTTCGTGGATTAGATATTCAAGGGTTGGTTGATTGCTATTTAAAAATTCGTAAGTTACTTCAGACGTGATAGAAATTACCAGTATCAAAAATGCATTGATCTATTTGTGGTTTCTAAATGTATTTCAACAAATGAATAAATACATCTTTTTTAAAAGTATTTTTATTCCATTACATTGAAAAAAGGGAATCAATGTTATTATAAGTGATATTATACATTAGGAACTGATAAATATTTAAGGTACACAGTAGTAAATCACTGGTCAAATGTGAACGAACGTGGTTATGCTTCAATGCGCACAGTTTAATATAAAATGTATTGTTAAACATAACATTAAAAAAAATCAAATGATGTTCAAAATTAATTATTACCTTATTACTAGCCTGCTGTACACTTTGTGAAATCATTTCGGTTTTGTATAAAAAACTATTGACACTAAAGTACTATTTAAAATAGCGAGCCGAATCCACACAATTGTAGTTGGCTCTCAAATACATAATTGTGACCCATTATTGTAGTATTCCTATGACTTATAATTATCTAAACAAACGTTTTATGCAAAAGAGAAGCAATTTTTAAGCATCTTCCAACAAAAGTATCCATTAATGTAAGGCATTGATTAAGTGGCACTGAACGTGGTGGAATCAATTACCATCGACACGTGATATTCAAGTTGGAACAAAATCATGTTTTTCAATAAGATGGAGGTAATATAACGCCATGAAATACATTTTCAAAAGAAATAAACTTTAAATTATTACACATAAGTGAACTTCGATGTAGCAAAAATAAAAAAATAAAATAAATACTCTATATTTGCTCAAACATTTCATAACTGTAAATCTGAAACATGTTGAGAACCAGTTCTAGGCTATTGCTTCCAAACAATTCGAAAATATTCGTAATTACAAAAACGCTCTTCAATAACTTTAGTTAGTTAAATATTGAAATATTAAAGTCTTTTTTTAAAGCAAAACGAGCTAACTTTAGTTGGACTGAAGTATCACTGACTGAATGCAGGAACAAAATATACAACAAAGTTGGTGATAAATGTCTAATGCTGATTGGGAAAAAACGATGAAAAAATCAAAATTTCAAGCAACAAAATAAATACAAACTGCTGAAATTTCAGAACATTATAAGGAATGCATCAAATAAAGTGGACAATAAAGTTCAGGAACTATCAAAATTTCACTCAAACATTTTGATAAAATTAAGTTTATTCTTGTGGAAGCGTAGCGATATAAATATTTTACAAACAAAACGCAAAATTAATCCTTTGCTTCGATAAATGCTTTGATCCCATATCACAAGCAGGAAATTAAAATTTAAATAGAGGCATATATGAATTACCCATAAAAGTACCAGAATAAATCTACAAAGAATAAAAGCCATATCTATCATAAAAGATATCGAATATCCACAATTGCTTCAGTATCCACATCAAGAATATCATTATTAAATATCCACAATATAATCGGATATGGTTTTTAAAAAGTGCTTCTAGTCTAACTCTAGATCAATATGTTATGGTAAAAATGAAAATACCGACAATTCGGTACACCAGCAACGCTTTTACAATCTCGAGTGAAATGTCTCGCCGTTGCCTAAAAGACGGATATTCAATTTCACGCCAAAGGACAATGAGCTCTTATATCACGAACAGACTTAGCCATGATTAATAGAATGCCGTATCGTACTCTGCGTGCACCACTCTTTGGCTCCAATCCATTTTTAGCTGAATGCTGCCCCCTCGCGGAAGTAATGGGCCTCTGAGGAAAAGTTTCTTCCGAAAACTCGAAAACCGCTGCCGGGCGATAACGCACGTCCCCCCGTCGTTGTTGCAGAGTGTTCGAGGAGTTATCAATATTTGGCTTTATCAGGAAGCAGAAGCCCGTTGCCTCCTAGGTGAAGGGACGATAAGCCCGGCAAAAGGATTTATCACACTGACCTACTAAGTTCGCCAGAGGCTTTTGTGCGTGTGAGACAGAAATATCTTTCCCGCGAGTCTCGCAGGTGGACATCCGGGTTTGAGAGACGGGCAGAAAGGAAGAAGTGCGAGATAGTAGGTCGTCGTCCATTGGGTTGGTTACTTTCTCATTAATTACGCGGGTTAAGAATTGATTTCTATTTTCGGGTGAAATCCTCTTCCAAAGTGGGAACGTTTTTTCCCCTTCATGCGGCGTTTGTTATGTCTGGTTTTCCTTCACAACTTTCCATGCTCTAATTATTGTGTCAATATCCTGTTACGCGATAAAAACACATATTTGGCAAGGATTTCATATCAGTACACAATAGGCTCGAAGTGGTAAAAATTACGCGATGGTGTTTATACTAGAAGGACTTGGTTGAGTTTGTTCAATATCAAAAATAAAGATATTTCAATTTATAGGATGTTGCCTTGATTGATTGCTTACATGCCGATATAGAATGCTAATTATCGATGAACGTTGTATTGGATAATTCAAAAACATTGTTTAAACAAAGATTTTTTTATTTGTTATTATGTTTTATTTAAAGAATCTATGCACATTTTTACTTCGTGACCTATGTGATATTTTCAGATTAATAACAAGTGATAAAAAACCATTATAAATTTTCCCTATATATTACATTATTTCCATTTGATAAAGCTTAGTGCATGATTTTCGTGACAAAGTCTTATTGACCTCGAGTGCTAAGTTGTCAAATTAAATCAGTATGAAATGGTAATTATGAAAGCAGATTTATAAAAAAAAAGTTGTCGTCTTCTGAATCTTTCACTACGAAAAAACACACTGTTAAACGCACAGTTGCATTATTTATGTGAAAAAGCATGTTCTTTCTTCTTTTTTCCGCTGCGATATAAGACATTTATGTATTTAACTAAACTGTGTAAGAAAGTAGCTGTTTAATTCCACAAAGTTAAGAAATACGTTATTAACGAGCCGAACAAAGACGAAATATGACAAAAATGTGAAAAAACAACCCTTGAAATAAACAATTTTATTATTAAGGTGTGAAGGCATGTTCTTCGCCTTTTCCCAGATAGCACGTACGTTTGTAGCAAGTTTGATTTTTACTTGATATTATCTTGTCAAGGCAAATTTGACGCGTCGATGTTGTAGCGAAACTGCTGCAAATTAACAAGGCGAAAATAGACAACTAGCGCCACCCCTTCTTGCAATACAAGTTTGCTGTGAAGTTGTCATGACAAATTCACAGCACGATTGCAAAACAAGTTTGCTGCAAAGATGATAGCACAATAAGAGATAATCTTTGTCTCTGTTTTAAAAAAACATCCGATTTTTAATAGCATCTCCTAGACCGTCCTGCTTTTTATTAATTCAATAAATCAATGATAATTCGTAAAAAAACTTTTTTATAAAAACATTTTTTGAAACATTTTCTATCTTTTTACTAAATATAGACCTCGCACTTTAAAGAAAACTATATCGCCTTTCTCTTAATATTGAAATTTTAGCGTTTATAAACAAAATTAAACCTAAAAAACAGTCAATGTTTGCTGAAAAATAATAACTTACATTTTGTCCCATTTTAAAAGTAATTACTTTTGAACCCTAATTTCATAATTTATTCTACTAGTAAAACGTAGTTATTAGCGAAAATCGCTCTCTCTTTGATTTCAAATCATATCCTCAACACAAAATTTAAAAAATTAATGAAATCAAGAAAAAGAGTTTTAAAAAAATCGTATGCGCGATCCATTAGCACAATCTATCTTCTCCTCTCGGCGTCTAGCTAGCCGAGTGGTTTAGAGCGTCAGCTTCCGAAGCGGTAGGTCGCGAGTTCTAATGCGAGGTTTTGTTCATACTCTGTTTTTGCTATAGTTTCCAATGAGTTTGACGTGACAAATTTGTGGCAAGTTTGACGCATGGAGATTTCGAAGCTTGCGTTAACTTATTGCAAGCTTGTTTCAAGCTTGCACTCTTGTCATGTCAAATTTGTTGCAAGCTTGCAGATTTGCAGAGCAAGATTGCTGCAAACTAAAATTGCTATCCGGGTTCATTGTTTTCGTATCCAGATACCTACGCTTTTTCATTACGTTGTGTTGAAAATTTGCTGTTTAATCACGACCGTATTAAAATACTTTATCAGTCAAAGCAAACCATCAAGATATGAGAGAAAATATTGGATCGCGCTTAATTCGTTCCCGCCATTATTAGAGGCATCACCAGAGTTATCTGCTTTTAATAAGCAACAGATGCTATTTCTTGCACTCATATCACACTTGTATGTTCCTAAATGACAACCTCATCTGAATACCAATTGATAATGAATGACTAATTGTAATTAATTAATTTGGATGAAATACAAAGTTTTAAACATGAAGTATTTCGAAATTTATTTTTTCCATGTTTACTTATTTTTACTGACAAATGATACTTTCTGTTGAAGAGGGTTAATATCTGCAAAATTATAACTTGTACTCACTAATGTATGATATAACTGCTTAAAATAATTTTGTTCCTCTTTTACCTTCAAGAAATGCATTGTAGTCATAATCCGGATCAAAGCACTTTTATGAATTTTGCGATTTTTTAAATTAATAAAAAGGAAGACAGATATTTGGGTTTAAAATTTCGACTTTTGAATATAACCGTAAACCGCGTTACCCCAATCCTGCCTAGGCATCCAGGGACCTGTGAATAACAGTTGCTGCAATAGATCGAGTACTGAGGCCGGAGTCATAATAGCCATCGCCAGCCACGGCCCGACCCCTGGCGAAGGAGGTACGTACTATCATTGGAGGGGGTAGTACAATCCCCACCATTACTATGCCCCCAGGAGTAGCGAGAACCCCCTCGGCTTCTCATCGACGCACTATTGGTGTTCCCCCCCGGGGGGGGGGGCTTTTGAATACAAATCGGCACATAAGTAAAACGAAACCAGTGAAATCTCTATAAAACTAGAAAAGAATATATATATATATAAATAATATCCTTTTGTAGTTTTCAGTTGAGTAAAACTAGTAAAGAATCTCCTAATAATTAAAGAGAAAGTGAGTGTGTGTTGGCGGTCTACAGAACAGACCGTTGAACTTAGAGCTACCAAATTTGGTACATGTATACTTTGGAAGGTGGGAATGTGCACCTCGGATCCATTTTTTTCAATTTTTTATTCAAATTTTAATTATTTAAAAATTAAGCAAATTTTGGACGTTTTCAGCCATATTTTCGGGAATAACTTTGGAAAGAACTATTGCATGAAAATGATTTTTATACCACTTTAAAGAGCAAACAATTATCTTTCCAATGATTTTAGTATGAGTACTGAGCAATAATTACATTAAATTTTACAAGCTTTTAAATTGTAATTAACTGCGGTCAAGGTCGCTCAAGGAGATCATTTCTCTTTTCGACCAAAAATAAGGAGGAAGGCCGGGACGAGGGAGGAGGCCGCTTTGTGGTCATTTGTCAACAATGAAAGGGCAGCCATTGTTGGTCATTCGGGGTTCGAAGGAAAGGATTTAAGAAGCTCATCTCGCACTCAATAGGAAAATAGTGGTTGAAGCAACAGGAATGATTTTCTGAATTAAGTATAAAACCTTTTGATGATAAAGATAAAGGTGATATTTTAAATTCATTACAATTGATTAATTTCCGTCCAAATTTTTTTTGTATACTTCTTGCGTAATGCCGAAAAAATTACTCAAATATAATTACTTTCTAAATGTATTACGCAAACTGACTGACTAACATGTTGACATAAAATGCAGATCAATACTTTTACAGGTCATCAGTAATGTAGTTTGTAATACGATTAAGAGAGCTGTTTTGTTTATAAGGAATAAAAAAGTAAAGTCGGATACGAAAAGACCGCGGGTTAAATGTCTATCGCAATTTGAAGTTAAAAATTACTTTGTTTAGGGAACCAGGAATATAAAATTACGCATAAGAGATTCATTTGGAATTTTATTCCCGGCGAACAAGCTGGTCGCCGAAGGCGGCTAGTATACAATAAAACTTCTTTATCACGTCGCTCATTAGTATTTCTTTCTTGTTAGTACATTGTGTCGATCAAATTCCGTTTTATTCTTTCCTACTTCAGTGTAAAAAATATCATTCTGACGCCGAAGGTATTCGATAATGTGGCGTCTAATAAGATAAGAGAAAAATGTTTTAAGGTCATAAATTCAATTCACATTGCAAAATCAAACGTCACCATAATCGAAAAAACATGAAAAATAAATAAAATTAGAATTTGAAAATTTCCTTAAACAGAAAGACAAAACCGAGAAGGGCCATGACAATAAAGGTAATCTTCTTAATTTTCATCTATTGTAATGAAATGATTTGAAATAGCGCAATATGAGGAGCATAACATTTTGATACATGCTTCGTGATAAAAATAATAGAAAGAAGGAATATCTATATGTGATCTATATATGATTACTCAAGAAGGTTGTTTCAATAAAGGTACTATAATTATCATTATGTTTTATCCAAATATTTTTAAAAAAAATTTTTTAATTTTTAAAATTTTATTAATATTTTCTGAAATTATAAACATGAAAGTATTCTGATTTAATTATGAAAACTCATTAAAACGTAGACCTTTACCATTATATTCTAAGGCTAAGTAGTTTATCGCAGTTTCAACTAAAATTCGATAATATGTCTCTTCGTAGCGGGATTTTGATGCATTAAAGTTATGTACGATATAAAGACATTGTACGGTTTTTACGTATAGTATTTTAATAACTTCCAAATGCTTTGAATATAAAAGCACTTATCTGAATTTAAATCTTCTACAGCTGTAAACGATCGTCGGATTCTTTCTTTTATTTTAAATTTAAAAAAGCAAAACAAAACCTGATGCTCTGAGAAATTACTTGAAATCATATATCATGACTTCGTGACCTAAACTAAAAAGAGATTCTAAAGTAATAGTAATGAATAAACTAGTTGAATGGGGTCTTTTTCAAATTTAAACCGGCTTTTCTGCTTCTGTATTTGTTTAGTAATAACTATGCAGTCTAGAAGAGGTTCAGCATATATATCTTTTGATATAATCATTGATCCATAAACGTTTAACATGTCTAAGTCGTATAAACGTTTAACAGCTGGCGGGAAACAAACCCAGTGCTTTACTGTCTGGATCGTGAAACAATTCTTCGATTTTGACAGCTTCCTTTTCCACAGCCAAATATAGCATTCCTGAGAAAAGCAAACATTGGAACGTTAGTCAGATAAAACAATTTTGTACATATTTTCCCAAGAGATCGTTGTTCAAAGGTTCGACGCACTGGCTAAAGGAGACGAAAAGACAATAATTTGCGACCAGTTTTCTGGAAGCACGGTAACGAGAAAGTCGTGACTCGAGATACCATCTCGAAAAGAGGATCGAAAATTCCATTAACTTGGAACAGATGGTAGTACTCTTAAAGAAGAATAATCCAATGGATATTGCTTCTCATAATTAAAACTGCTCCTTTATCTTCCGCTGACATAATTGAATTTTAACAGTTAATTTTCGTTCCTGTTTTTTTATTCCTTTGTTTCTGGGGAATGTACTGGAAATTCTTAAAATAACTATTCGGCCATTCTTTCGACAGTTCATTCATCTCACGGCTAGAAAATTTATCTCGTTTTGACAATTATTCAAATTAATTGTAGGAGTAAGTTTCTCATTTTTTGAAGACTTTTCACAGGGAAATTCTGTTATATTTAAAACTGCAGTATTTTCTTCTTGCTGTTCTGGAATTATATAGAAGTAAATATTGAGTATTCCTTAGTTTTCAAATCGTAATAACCCGGAATAGAAATTCTACATGAGCCTTCAGTGGAGACATGATGCCAATTTGATTCCTTCGGTAAGATTTGCTTGGTTTGAAAGTGTTGGCGTATTTCTTTAATTTTGAAACTACACGAGAAGAATTTAAATTTTTCAATACTTTTTATATAAATTTTATAATATTTTAATTTTTAGAAAATTATATTTATAAAATTTTTTTATCACTTGCAAACTGCAAGAGATGGACAACACTTTGGAACGAGTTG
>BGPR01031361.1:2194-18092 GCA_013235015.1 Araneus ventricosus | reverse complement strand
CACCATATATTTTAACACCGTGATCCTGCTTATCTACCATACGTTTGACGCAGTTTAGCCAAAAATGGCTCTTGCGCCATTAAACCCCAACCAACCAACCAACCAACTCTCTGAGGACACCTCCAGTACTCTTTCTTTGCGTTCTCGACCACATGCGTTTAAGTAATACTAGAATTAAAAAGGATTTTAAATACACATTTTTATTAGCAAGGAAGAAAACACAGTAGTTTACAAATACTTGGAGGTGCAACACGAAAGCCACAATTTCGGATGGACCTCGTAATTTTGAATTGCGATCAGATAGCGAAAACTAAAAATGAGCTTGTGCGCTCCTCCAAACTTTTTCACCACACCAGCGGGCTTAAAAGCTTGAAATATTTATTGAAATACTCCAAGAAAATTTGTGACAATCACATTTTATCTCACCCTCTTACCAAGAGATGGCGCCACGATAGACTTTAACTCACCTCAACCAAGAGATAGCACTGCAAGTACTTTTCGCTATCAGGAGAAGGAGGATTGACGGAGTCTCTTGACTGTTCTTGCGAGAAGGGTCGCTTTTCCCCTCTCGCAGGGACCGGTCGGTCCATGTCAGTTTATGTAATCTTAGTTAATCCAGAATTATTTTATGTGGAAAGTATGAGAAAAATAAATTTAATTTAAATATGGCTCAACTTTATTTTAACTGTCCAGCTAGCCGGATAAATCGGTTAAAAATTGGATATTTATCCCATTTTAAATTTTTAATGCATATTTAGTACTTTTTTTATAATATTCATTATCCATTCATCTTATTATAGTGCTGTTTTCAGAGTCGCCCACATTTACGATATGTTTGTAATCTCCATAGTTTTGATTTTAAAAAATTCTACTTTACAGTATATCAATAAAAGAAAGTTTATGAAAAAAGCAATTAAATTATTTTCACTTTTATTCTATAATAAATTTTACACCTCATTATTATAAATACTATTTAATCTTGTAATCAATATTTTCTCAATCTCCAAACCAGATATCACCACACAAATGAAACTGTAATTAATCGATAAATTAACAATTTTCGCAATCAATTGTGACAATTTGCATAATATTTAACGTCTCTTTTAGGGCAACCTATTTTTCACACTATTATTTAACTTAATCCGGGAACCAAACACCTGCACAGAATTTTATAACTCTTGCACGTAAGAAATTGATTGGAAAAAAAACGATCACAAAATTTCTTCTTAGCAAATATGAAACTAGTCAAATTAAATAAAAGCATATAAAATAGGTTGCTTTGAAACATGAGTTGCAGACTGTACAAGTTGCATCAATTGCCTTTTATGCAAATTTAGTGGTTTTCATAATTTAATATGTAAAAAATACTTCAAAAGATTTAAAAATTGTAACTTACTAACAGAGGGGATATTTTCTGACTATTAAGTCATTTCCTTGACAGAAAATCTATCCATATTAGAACTCCGATGGCGGGTGGCACTTTGAAAATATCCGCCATTTGAGTTCTCTTTCATTTTTCCCATTTTACTTGTTTAATCTATATGTATTATAATTTTTAATGAAGTATGATTTTGTAGTTTGTTTCTATTTTAATTGATTATGTACAATATTGTAGAAGCAATTACTGGATGCTGCTGAGTTGCGCGCGAAAGGTATATTGTTATCACTATTGTTTACTTTTTTTTCGTTTCTTCTGTATTTTCTTTTATGTAATTTAATATTTTTCTTTTGTATTTTATTGAAAGTGCAGTATTTTTGCGCCATTCTGTTAAATGCAAAGTTTAGTTCTTAATATCTTTTTGTTAAATTATTACACTTGTACTTACTAACATTAAAATATAAATAGCTTACAGTATATGATAAAATATATATTATGAATGAAAATTAGAATTCAAAATTCAAGCCGTAAAATTGAAATTCAGTTACAAGCTAAAATTTAAAAATGTTCACAGTTATCAAATACTTTACAGGACACTTGAGAAATGTGTAGGGAGACTTGAAAAATGTGTAGGGAGACTTGAAAAATGTGTAGGGAGACTTCAAAAATGTGTAGGGAGACTTGAAAAATGTGCAGGAGACTTGAGAAATGTGTAGGTTTGATATTTGATGGTAGGTTTGATAGTTTCTTTCTTTTATTTGATGGTGGCAACATTGAATGTTTTTGAGAACCCTGAAATAAGTCTTCCTATCGTTTACTTCTTGTTTGACCTTGTTTGACTTTGTAACTGAGTTAATGTTATAATTATTTTATATCAGTTCTTTTCAGAAAACGTTTAAAAAGATACCGAAGCAATAAAGAAAAAAAATTAAGAAATATAACAGACTGTACACTCCTCAAAGTACGAAAATATAGTAGGTGAGGCAATCAATAAATTTACCATAAATAGCTAAAGAAATCTTAAATTATAAATATTTTTGAACAAAATATAATAACAATTTTATCATTTTGTTGAGCCTTATGGCAAGTAAGTATCGAGAGACATGAAAAAGAAGTTTTCGCTTTTACAATACAGAGAGATTTCTTGCAATTCAGTGATTAAGTGTACAGTCACGGTTCTGGAGTTCACCAACGGGTAAATAAAGCATGACTTCCGTTCAGGGAAATCGCAATCACCGAAAGTATAGTTACCTGAACATCGAGCCGACCCTGCACAATTAGTTCCCATGAACAGAAAAAAAATGGATACCCTATCACAGTTAAAAACTTATGTAGACGAAGAACACATGGATTTTCCAACTTGAGTTTTGAACAGTCCACTTCGAAGGATTGGTTTGGTTCGGAAATTTTGGTGCAAGGAACACCTTATCTAACTTTATCACCATTTCGGAGGAACTGAGAAACGAAGATCAATTATTTTAATTGTTTATTATTGCGATATAGTATTAACATTACAATAGTACTGAAGATACACAGTACCAATACACGTACACAGAACCAATGGAAATCAATATCATTCAAAGAAAGCCAAACAATAAAGATAAGCTCAGAGGGAATGGAAAAAAAACAAACAAGGAATCCATTCTAGTCCATTTTTTAATGGCTAAGGACTTTATTCGAAATGGATTCAAAATAATAATTGGGAAATTTTTCTGCAAGAAGCTTGCATAACGCAAAATATAGATCCTCTTAGCCCGAAATTTCCCAACAAAAGACAAAGGAGATCTGTACATCAAAAAGCATTATTTCAAAAGAAAAAGGAAAACCAGACTCAAACATAAAAACGCTAATAAGATCGATTAAAAGTATCAGCCATCTGGTTTTTAAAAGTAGCCATCATAAAAATAAATTTATCCCACGCCCAGAATAGAGAAAAAAATGTCCTCACGAAATCCCAATCTAACTTTCTTTTAAAAAGAAGAATCAGCACGTTATTAAAGAAACACTAGTCCCATGGCGCCATCTGTATTCGAAAAAACAAAATAGAAGGAGTAAAAATAGGAATTTTTTAGGGAATGGAACTATTTAGACATATTAATAAATATTCATATTTATAATAAATCACGTGTCTACCAACTTAGTATTTATTTCCTGTACTCATTTCATTCATCATTGAAGGAAAATACTTTCTGCGTGCAGAAAACCTCCTAAGTCAAAAATTTTTAATTTACTCTGGGGTTTCATGATCATTTAAATATAAAATGTATTAACTGCTCAAATAAGGTCATGTTGTAAGTATATGAAATCTAATAGATAAAAAAATAATAAATAATTTTAAACATAAATCTGTTTTTTTAGAAGCCTCTAAAATTTGATATTATTGACACATGTCTTGTCTGCAATCACCGATTTAATTAATTTATTTCTATTCGTCTGTCTGTCTTTCAACACGATAATTAAAAAAAGAGACGAGTTATACTGATGATATTTGTTATGCAGGCTTTACACCCAATTTGCATATTTCTACCAAATTTTGAGCTACATAAGTCAAGGGCAAATCCTTCCATGTAATTAAAAACATGATAAGTCAAAAATTCAATGAGCTAAGTGGATGAAATGTGGCATATTTTTTTATGACCAGAATTGCAGATTTATGTTAGATTTTCGACCTGTTCCGCATAAAGTTTGACGGTATCTGAATCTGTTGATTCATTACAAGAAGACAGAAGTGAAGAAAATTAAGTTGCAAAATCACAAGAAAAAGGCAAAAGTAACTATGGCAGCCAAAAATGCTGTAGAACCTCATTCAAGAATTTGGGCACCAAAACCATCGACCAGTTTTGACTTCCATACAAAGCAGTAGCCAATAATAAAAATGCCCTTCAAAATTCTTCAAACTGCTTGGAAACAAAGAGAAATGTGACACCAGTTGATTTACACTCAAATTTCTTAAAGAACCGTATCCACCGATCAAATCACAACCTCTCCACCCATCCCCAGTGCTACCTACTGTTTTACACTACCAATTTCAAAGAACGAGACCGAAAGAATCTTCAAAAATCGCTATTTTAAAAAAGCTCCGGTCTAATACTTAAATAAATATGCAATGCTGAAGTATAAAAGCAATAGCTTTTCGAAAACTTCAGCAGCCACTCTTCAACAAATGCCTCCACCTCCATAGCTTAACAGTTCCACTTAAAAAAGGAATTATAGTTCTTTTTTTGATTAGAAAATTAAAGAAAGAACAAATTTCAAAACCCTACTGGCGAGTTAGACGAGTACCAACCATTAGCAATGCCCTTGAGGTCCTCCAATGTTCTGTAAAGACTGAACGTCTAAAGTTAATATAAAATTTTAACGCACAGTCTTGGTTTTGTGAAGAACTCTCAACTTATGGTTCCATGCATTACCTAGTCTCAGAAAATCCAGCCATCTTAGCGATCAGCCTTCCTACTCCATGGACTTGAAAAGAAAGTATTCTCGTTAAGTTTCATTCAATATCTTTCTATCTTCAAGATAGATTCTCTTTCCACCACCATTTTAGCACCGATGAAACGATCAATATTTATATGGAAGGCTTCAAAATAAAGGATAAAACAGGCAGTGCATTATGAGTTTGGGAAAACAACTGCTCCACCGCTCAATGGATGGTACAACTAAGTCCACAGTTTAACCTTCCAGGAAGCGAGCACATAGGCAAGCCAATACCAGGACCAGGCAAGCTCTATTCCAGCCTCTGAATCAATGCAGTCAATTCGCTTAAATCTGTATAGATAGGGAGTCGAACCCCCATTCCATCTCCTTTCTCAAAACAAATAACTCGCTCTCCCTGGACATCCAAACATTCCGAATCTCCAAACAAATTTGTCTAGACAAAAGTTCACCTGCGATATATTGTTGACAAGGCGGTGGACCTCCTTGTCACGAAAGCCATAATGAAACTGATTCCCATGCAATATGCGGTACCCAGGAGTTATCTCAAAAAGAAAATTCGCAACATATCCGTGGTGCAAATGAATGTGACAATGGCAGCAAAGAGCATCCCTCTCATTCTGTCAAAAGTCTACTTCACCACCGTGGAAAATCCAAAATTTATCTTTGCAACCGAGCATGGCCGATTACAAACTTTCCTGAAGTTATTCAACATCAGATCCAGTGATTGTTGTGGCTGCAGTAAGTAAGAAAGCGTCTGCACTTCGCAACCGGTTGCCTCTCCGCTCATTCCACACCACAAAGCCATCACGTGGAACAACTGTGGTGGATAAGTGTGCTCACCAATCCGCTTTCAAGGGTCAAAATAAGGAAACTAATTCAATCATATCTGTAAATGAAAGCCTTCTAATCACCTCAAACTAACCGTGCATATCACCCAATTCAAATTAAAAAGTCACTCCTCCAGTAACAGTTTATCCTCCTATCAAAATAAGTAGCGTCTCAAGACTTTCGGACTGACCAATAGGTATCAAGTACATGTACAATCAACCTACAATTAAAAAGTCACTCCTCCAGTAACAGATTCTCCTCCTATCAAAATAAATAGTGTCTGGCTTTTGGATTTCTGTGGGTATCCAAAATTTTTTTGTAACAACCAACCTACAATTAAAAAGTCACTCTGGTAACAGTTTCTCCTCCTGTCAAAAGTATATTGTCTCAAGACTCTCCATTCACCAATGGGTATCAAAGTACATACACAACCAACCTGAGGTAAAAGTCATCCTCCCGGTAAAAGTTTCTCCTCTATCAAAATGAAATGGTGTCATGAGACTTTTGGACTCTCAATAGGTATCCCAGTACATACACAACCAACCACAATTAAAAGCGTCACTCCTTCAGTAACAGTTTTCTCCTCTATCAAAATAAGCTAACCAGCTCTCCAAGACTTTTGGACTCACCAATGGTATCCAAATACATGGCCATCAACCTACAATTGATCACTCTCCCTCCTATCAAAATAAATGTGTCCCCAAGACTTTGGACTCACAATAAATTATCAAGTACATGTGCAAAAGCCAACCTACAATTAAAAAGTCACTCCTCCAGTAACAGTTTCTATCTCTATCAAAATGGAGGTCTCAAGACTCCGGACTCACCAATAGGTATCAAGTACATGTACAACCAACTTACAATTAAAAAGTCACTCCTGCAGTAACAGTTTCTCCTCCTATCGAAATAAATAGTGTCTCAAGACTTTTGGACTCACCAATAGATGTACATTACATACAACCAATCTACAATTAAAAGTCACTCCTCAAGTAACAGTTTCTCCTCCTATCAAAATAAGTAGTGTCCCAAGACTTTGACTCACTAAGTATCAAGTACATGTACAACCATAATTCAATAAAAGTCACTCCTCCAGTAACAGTTTTCCTCCTCCATCAAAATAAACAGTGTCTCACGACTTCGGACTCACCAATAGGTATCAAATACATACACGAACCACCTGCACATCAAGAACTGCTTCACACTTTACTTTCTGTGTTAATTTAATTGTTATTTCGTTGAATTCAGTATTATATCTCATCTCCATTACCTTAGTAATATTTCTTATGTTACTGTTTCAAAGAACAATTCGGACTCAAGAGTGTGTCTATACACTCTGATTACTTTTACCATTAAATCAAAAAAAGCATTATCTTCTTCAATCCAACTTTGAAGTCAAAATAAAAGCGCCTTCCTCATTTATATAATCTGATATCACTATAGGTTTATATGCTAAGGATTCAAGGACTAATCAATTTTATTAATTATATTTTATAAAATATAAATTATCTAATCCTTCTGATACGTCTATTAGGTTATGTTTTGGGTTTACTGGATTTATATGGACATTATCTGCTTTTCGAGATCAGATACATATTAATCAAGGAAAATTAATCCCACATGCACGTTCTATAAATTGGAAATGCCATATTACCAGTGGAGTCTATTATTATTCCAGTATTTTCGGCGGTTGTCAGCTGTGATGCTGCGTAATTCTACTTGCGCTTCATTCTATTTGCTTCTCTTATGTGGGATCAAGACTTGGGTAGATCGCCAATTGTTTATATATTCTCTTTTTTTCAAGCTTTAGGTCATTCGCCCTCCCGTTTCGTAGTTTTCTGAAGTTAAGGCCCTTCAACTACATATGTATAAGTTACTATATATTTTCATAGAATACTATTGCATGCACAAGCTTTATGCAAAATACAAAATCCTTTCATGGTTGTGGAATACCTTTGTTCAAAATTACTTGTTTATTCTTACTTTATAAAATCTATAACCAGGATTTTGGTATTTCAATGTCTCATTTTTCCAGGTTTTTGCAAATATATTTCACCCATACTCCATGTATCATACATGGATTAAATTAGTATAGATAGATAAATGTCTCATGAGCCTTAAATGTATCTATTGTAGAAAACTCTCAGGCTCTGTATGATATTCACTGTCATCTGAACCATATTTTTGTGTTCCAAATAAATGAACGGTTACACGAGTGGGTCCCAAGAAGCCTATGAGCATGGAACCGACACAATTCGTCGGTGAGTCAGTGTAAGGACCCCTTGGGGATGTGCTATTTTTTTTCATATTAAAATCGCACAACAGAAAAGGGAACCGTTTGAGTACTTATCATAAGTATGTATTGAGGCTAACGTCTGCCATTAATCATTTTTTAATGAACACAATAACTAAAAAACGCGACATGCTACTTCAGTCAAACTCGTTTGTCGTTTTGACACCAAATTACCGAATCGTATGACATTTGTACCCCGATCGGTTGAAGGAAAAAACCTCAAAACTTGCATTCCGGAGATTTACTTCTCAGCCTTTACGAAACTTGTGTTAGCATTCAGAATACTCAGTACATTTCCATTAGTTCTCAAATGGATAAACTGTGGCACTCAATCAAAATTGTGATTTAATTCTTTATGGTTTCGTTTATCAAAACTCTTTATAAAATACTTCTCACACTTACTTACGCAGGAAGGGAAAAGTCTCTCTTGCTTTTCTTGGTAATCGTCACCTGTTTCCAAGTAGGCAGTGATTTAATTCTTTATGGTTTTCAGGTTTATCAAACTCTTTATGAAGCCTTTCATACCTGGAAAAGTCTCTCTTTTTTTTAATTAAATCCGTCTACCCCCTCTTTGAATGAGCCAGGTAATTTAATTCTCCTGGTTTCCGTTCAGAGCCTCTTTATAAAATGCTTTCACTTACCTGCAAGAAGGAAAGTCTCTTGCTTTCTTAGTGAAATCGTCAGCTGTTAGTGGGTGAGTTATTTTCATCTCTAAGAAACAATCTACAAGCTTCTCAGGCCCTTCCAGATAAATTGTTGCAAGTAGCCGAAAAGAAGGCACCAAGCGTCGCTACAAAGTTAATTTAAAAATAAATAAATAAACTAAATTAAAATACTTACGCAAACATTAATTATATTTTATACAAATTTTTTAACAAAACTTTTTAGTAACTAAAATTAGTAAAAGCATGAGAGATCCTTGTCATTAATCAGCGAACTCTAACACATTTGATACTTAGAGTAGATTCCTTATAAAGAAGACTACATGTGCAATGGTTTTCATGACACTCTAATGGACAAACGCAAAATTTGCAGACCTTCACCCACTGAACCGCAAAACCATCCCGCGTTCAAAAGGATTTAAATGTATATATACATCTATCCCAAAGTTTGTATTTTACTATGTTTTTTTTTTGATATGGTAATTGTATTTTCGATATAACATATATATATTTATGTCTATTATATTGAAAAACAACACTTCTACCCCATTATGTCATAATGCCAATTTTTAAATCTTAGAATAAGAAACAGAAATAACCTGGCCCAAGGTTTAAGGTGGAAGTACAATTTTATACTAAAATCGGTAATCAGAGACGTCAGGTGGGGCCTAATAAATATGTTGTAGAAAGGAAAGCGGTCGTTTGTTCTGCGTTTCAAGATGCCAGAAGCTTCATGACTCTCTAATGAAGAATTGAGTAAAATTAATGGCACCAAATTTCTCCCAGTGAGACTTAAGGAAAATATAAAAAACTCACGTAATGATTATTGCACCCAAAAGTATTTTTTATATGTATTACACAAAAATGTATTTTGTATTAATAATGGACACTGCATATGAGGCCAAACCTCCTTCAGGGAGAGATACTGTGACGGATGTTCGCAATGATGGGAGATGGATACAAAGAATAGTTTCAAAAGTCAAGCTCATCAATTTCATGAAATTACTAGGGCACCTTGTCGCAGAAATATCAAGAAAGCTTTTCATAGATGAATTATAGAATCTGGTATATGATCCACCAAAATGGCTCGCAGATCACCACTCTAAGCTTCACATTAGTAGAGACACAATAGTTCATGTCGCATGTCATATGGTGATAAATGGATGGCTGTCTTTTCAGTGATGAAAAAATGGAACCTCGATGGATCTGACCAGAATAAAATATTGCTTGATTTACGAAAAGAGCCTGATCTTTTCATTGGGCAAGTGGTGGTGGATCTGTGTTGGTGTGGGCATTTTCCAGTTTCAGCAGTCAAGTGGGTTTGACCTTTTCAGATGGCCAAATTCTCTAAATGAAACACTAGAAAGGCATCTTACCAAGAAAACATAGGGGACGAAATTGGTAATATCCAGCAAGATTATGCTTCCCCATCCATACACCTCAATTTTACGAAAAAATGATTTAAACTCGAAAATGTTACTATTTAGGTAGCCACCAGTGGGCTAGTCCAAACCCAAGGTGAAAATGAAGCAGTCTCAGGTATGTATGAAAGGAATGGAGACAGTTTTGTACGTACCTTTAAAGACAGTGTTGAAAGTGTATGAGTGCAACTTGGAACAGGGAATGGCCTGAGCCTTAATTATGGAGTGACATTAATATACGATATAATACTGAAAAATTAGAAGACTTTTAAACTATTAAGAACATTGTATTAGGCAGCTTTGTTGATGCTCTATATTCTATAAACTTTTTTAGGACACCCTGTCTTTCCAATTTGTTATATAATTCCAAATACATATTGTTATTTTCTCCTAAATATTTCCTGCAATACAGTCTGCTGTATGATTTGAATAAACATGTTTGTAATTGGTGTTTGTATGTGCCTTTCATTTTGTGAAACATATATTTTTTACCAGAGTCTACATAAACTTTTGGGACAGGCAGCAGGTCTCTCTCGCTTTATATATACAGGGTCGGACCTCTATTTAGCAGAGTCACTTCAATCCAGTTGAGAAAAAGTTCGTTATGGAAAATTCGTTACAAATGAGGATTCACCTTTTAAAATGCACTTTTAAAACTACGCAAAGGCAAGATTTTAAATTCATATAAATGTATTAAAAAAAATAGTGTACACCTTTTATTTTAAATTAATATCTATTTGTTTTATATATTTTACCTATAAAAGAAATCTGCAAAGGAAAACAAGAATAAAAATAAAACATTGTCAGGAATACACACTATTTTCAATTTAAAAATAATTTTATCACAAATTATTAAGATATAACATTTTATCATACAGAAAGAGTTTGTTGATTTCATCGAAATAATTTCCATCTTCATCATCTTCATTCATCAATTCATTGCTGTATTGTTTATTTTTCACATGTCCGCTTCAAAACTGCCTCATCCACATCTTCATAGACACATCGCGTTTTAAACGTTTTGAATGGGGAATTCGATAAGATCATATTGTATCTTATCGCGATTTTTTTTATTATGGTTGATAAGCTGTGTTTGGAGGAATACAAATTTTAAAGCAAAATCCTTTTTTTTCACACTTTATCCACCTCATGAAGAAATAATATTTTTTTGCTTTGATGCTAAAACACTTTCCTTTGACATTTTCAACTTCAAAGATCATTAATCACCATAAAATGTGTTAAAAAAGATGAAAGAATAAGTTTGAAGAAATGTTTGAAATATTTGCAGAAATAGGGAGAAAAAATATTAGATCACAAGAGAAAAAGTTCGTTAAATGCAGAGAATGCACTTCATGTCTTGGAGGTTATTTATGGAAAATTCGCAAAATGTTCTTGGTTCTACAAAGAAAAGTTCATAAGAATAGAGAAATTCATAAAATGAAGGTTCGTTAAATAGAGGGTCCGACTGTATATAGTTTTGAATTGCATTTGAAATGGCTTGTTTACGGTGTTTTTGTATGTTCATAAATAACAAGAAGTTATATTTTGGTTTATATTACTATATTATATAGTTTTTGATTGCAAGCAGGTTCATTGACATGTTTAAACTTTACCTTTTGCTTTTAGTATCTATAGTATTTTCAATTTTTAGATTTTATTTTAGATTTGGTTTTGTTTAATTAATACATTTTTAGTTTTTTAATTTGCATTTTGGTATGTCTTGTTTACTGATTGTGAGAAATTAAAGAATTTACGAAGACTTGGTCATTATCTCTAGAACTACTGGACCGATTTTAATGAAATTTAGTACATACATTTATTTTATTACAAAACAAATAACCATTCAACAATTGTAATACACACGCATGATCAAATTAAGCAACACTCGTTGAGTCTACAGAGTTATGGAACAGCGAGTTGTTGCAAATGCAACAAAAAATGGAGTTAATAGGGGTATGTCCCCTCTTACAGATATACAGGCCTTGCAGCGTGACTTCCATGAGAAATAAGGCAATTTATGTTTCTGTGGCAATTGGTCCCCTCGTTTTCAGCAACGCTTCCAATTTTCCATTTCACCATGTGGTTCTCTCCAGAGGAGGGTTACGAGTTGCAATTGCCTCCCAAGTGGAGACATGCTCCATAGGGTTGAGGTCACGGAATCGGCACCAATCCATCGGCGAATATCCTCAATCTCTAGAAATTCGTCGACCAGAAAGGCTTTCTATGTGGCCTCGCGTTATCGCCCATTAAAATGAACTCAGGGCCAACTGCACCACAAAAGGCAGAACACAGGAGAGCCAAGATCTCATCTATACACACACTCACCAGTCACAGTGACTCTTTCAAAGAGACATGGAGAGGTGTTCTGCATCCATCCAACATGATGCTGCCCTGACCTGGGGGTTTAAGCCCCTCCGCCATAATAATTCGATTTCACTTGGACATTTGGAGGTAGGTAGCAGGTCCCTAGTTCTCATATGTAAACATTGCACGAAGCGAGTCGGTGTTGGAGCTGAACCAGGACTCATCAGTGTAGAAGACTAACGGTCGCCCATTGATCCATGCTCCAATCTCTATACTCTCACCATGCTAAAAGCAGACTCTCTTGTTCGTAGAAGTGTGCAGGACGCAAAATAAAGCAGGTCTTCTTGCAAAACAACCCAGTCTCGGTCTTTGGAAACAGTCACCTTGATACACGGGTTCTGTGGCTGCATACAAGTCACGGGAGAGATGAGAAGCTTGCCCTCTGTTACGCCTCGCTATATTGGACAAAATGCTTCTGCGGGCCATGGTGGCTCTTGGGCGACCACTTGCCCAGGCTTTCTGTCGATGGATCCCGGTATCTGGAACTGTTTCCGCAGGGTTACACCCGACGCTGGGCATTGGGTGAACTCTCTACAAATCTGGGCAGGGTGGCCTGCTACAGCCTCCCCACAATTCGTCACCTCATTCCATTATCTAATCGTTGGTGGTTACTCATTTTTACTGTTAAAATTTGAATTTTACCGATTGCTGCAAAATAACACTAAGAAATTCGCCGAGGTGTGCTAGCGAACGAAATGCGTCTTACCTTTCGTGCGCTTATCAAGCCTGTTTCTCTACTAGCTCCGTCTACACACACGTGTACGCTTACGTAATTGGCGTACAAGATTTGCATTTTCGTCTAGAAGCAGTGGTTTTACATCCAGTTCTGTTCTTTTCATGAAATTCGATAAAATATGCAAATTCTCTTAATTTATTTCACCAGCGTACTTTGTTTTGCATGTTAAAATATAACAAGTTATATTTTGGTTTATATATATATATACAGAAGGTTTTACTTGGATCGTTATAAATAACAAACAAGTTATTGAATTCATTCCCAATATAAAGACAGTATTTCTTCTATTGAGACTTCGACCTCAAATATCTTTTTACAAACATTCCTTTATTTATTCTTCGAGAGGTGCTTAACTCTTACTTTTTTATTACAAAAATAGTCTCAATATTTCTTTTGAGTATTGCGATAAATTATGTAATTTTTGCATTTTAATAATTTTATTTAAAATGGGGAAAGTTTTATTTTCCAAGTTCATGATATTCCACAAGGATCTTCTTTTCCTTCTATTAAAGCTAACCTTTTCCTTCACTATTTTGAAAAAAATTATTTACTTATACATCCTCTAGCTTTCAGATACGTGGATGACATACAAACAGTAATCAGTTTGAAGCGGATTTTTTAGACCTGGAAATTAAACAAAAAGTTAATAATTTTTGTATTGATATTAAGAAGGGATTTTAATTTTTTCAACCGACTTTCCTATTAGCCCTCTTATATTTCTATTAAGATTTATAGAAACACAATTCTCACTCAATTTCCTCGTATTAAATCTATTTGTTCTGATGAAAATTCAAAATCGAGACAAACAAATCTTGTTTGATCAAATTTGCAATTGGAAAGTTTCATCAAATAAGGTGCGAATTTGTATGAAAATACTTTGACTTCTAAGGGCATTGACAATAAAAAGTTACGTAAAGTAAATTTTTATACTACCCCCGTAGTGAAAAAATGTCAATTGGTAAGATGTTTTTCTTTTATTCATCTATTCACACTCAAAGTTTCACGCTTCTACCTACAAAACTTAGAGATATAAGAAGACAAATTTATTGACTAGACCATTTTTCCGTACATCTCACTGCTGTTTGATGCCGTCTTTCGATGAACATTTCAGGGACAATATACATATTTCAATAAGTTATTAAAAGGGCAAAATCAGAAAATAACAATGTAGTTTTTAACCCTTGTTAAATCTAAAAAATAGTGAAATAATATATTAATTGAAGTATTTACAAAAGTGCTTCACCTTGTGAATCTCCAAAAAAAAAAAAAAATACACAGTGATATATCAGCACTGACATCTCACCTGCTCAGAAACTAGAAGTGCTATAAAAATATTACTAGAATTCAATTGAAATTCACTTTTTCAAAAATAGCTTTACCTTCAAATAGTCCATACTCTTGTAGATGTAATTATCTGAATTGTATTTTAGAAAATTACAGTCCTTTTTTTCGGTGAGTGACTTTTAAATATGTTCAGTTGTACTTTGTACACATCTCTTCTTATTTTTTTTAAAATTATAAACCCGTTGCTATTCAACATATTAAAAATATTGATTGGGAGAGTGTTAGCAAAATTAAAAAGACATTTTAAAGGAAATTATTCTTTCTACTTTTTAAATTTATTTAATTTTTCTTTTTCTTTTATTATTTCAAAGATTTAAGTCAAAACAAAGCAGTTCATGTATGAACTTTGAATATGAATGGACGCCTCACGATTTTTAGAATTTGCTTTGGCGTGCAAATTTTGGATAAAAAAATTATTGGGCTTCGTGCACCAATAAAAGCATAGTTTGAAACCTTTATTCTTAATTTAAATGTCAGTTTTATTTGACTACCTTAATTTATTGAGCAATATAAAATAAAAATTTCAAACAATCATATTTTTAAACACTTTAACAGTACATTCTTTTAAGTCAGCAGTCAATTCTTTTAAATAATTCGCTTTAAATTCAAAATAAGAAATTTAAAAAGAGCTTATACAGAACATTTAAGAAGAGCAAAATATTTTTAACCACAAGAGGATGAAAATTTTTAAGAAATTGCGTGGAATAGTGTATAATGGAAAACAAGATAACTCACATGCTTCTTGTGGGTGGAATGCGGGACGAATAGTAGATTACTTATGAGTGTTAATTTCAGAGCACTTGCTTCATATATACCTTCAAATAATGATATCACCTTCTATTCAAATCATCTCATTTGTGGTAAAATTGATGATCTCTCATCCTGAATATTGTCATACTACAAAAATGCTGATAAGGTGTCGTTATCAACATCGGTTACGCTATTTGATTCGTAGGTGTTCCTAGCAAATCGTTAAGTAATCTTTAATCTAAAACAGACTACCGCCATCATTTGAGATAAAAAGAGAAAAAGATACCCAAGTGAGATTACATTCTGAAACAATGGATGTTTTGTTGAAGTGAAAACATCCAACTTTGCATGAAATTAATCCACTGAACCCGAACATCGCCATGAAAAACCTTCATTTGCACTCGTTTCGGTAATACAGAAATGCAACATAAAAAATTTTGATTGTTTTTACTTATAAAGCAGTTTTAGTGAGTTTTTTATGTATTTATTGATAAAGTGATGATAAATATGAATGTAATAAACGTTAATAACTAATATGGATGTTAATAAGTAATATAAACGTTACTAACGTTAATACTGAATATAATAAACGTTAATACTGAAATAATAAACGTTAATAACTAATATAAATGTTAATAACGTTAATACTAAATATAATAAACGTTAATAACTAATATAAACGTTAATAAC
>BGPR01031360.1:7543-18093 GCA_013235015.1 Araneus ventricosus | reverse complement strand
TTAAGAAATTGTAAAATCTTCACTATAAATTCACAATTTATTATAATGATAATAAATTAAACAAAACAACTTTTAAAAACACACCTGTATTAGTGTATAAAAAAGTAGAATTTTTTTTATTTTAATTATTTTCTACTTGTTAATCTTCAATTTACAATTCCTTGATATAAATTTTAATATGAAATATTGTACTTATTAGTTCAAAAATTCACTATCAGTTAGAATTAGCGTTATAGAATCAAAATTTAATTTAATTAATCAACTAACTGATAATTCATTTCTGAAAAAAATATCAAAATAGCGTATTGTCACTCTAAAATAGAGTAGAGTAACTCTAGCGCATCAGAAAGTGAGCGAAAAATCGGTCACATAACGCCATTTTTACAAACATGCATCAAGTAAATTTAAATAAAAGTAAGAAAAAAAATATATTTGATAAAATATTAATGAGTCCACTTTTAGCGGAGATGAGAAAAAAGTCGAGGAACTTGGCAATATTTATATTGACTTAAATTTACATATCTTTCCATTTAAACTGGTTTCCTTTTTCAGCAAAGTTAGTTTCATCACAAACAACCAAACCCACGAAAATTTATACAGTACAACATTGTGTTCAGTATATGTACTTTGTTATTATTCTAAAACATAATGCATGCGTAAGAATGTGTATCACTGATTATCTTATCTACTGTGCCTTTAACTCAAGAAAATTAATCTCCAATATCGGCCATACCAAGTGTGCTTTCAGAAAATGGCGAAAACTCAAAATCAATTTATAAGCCCAGTTTCGAGAAAACTGAGTTTAAAACTAATTCCTAAAAGTTCTTTTAAAAATCGCAGACATTTTTCAGCAAGAAATACACGTTATTGGATTTGCAGCCCACAGTTTTCAGAACGACGATCGGTTAAGTTCGAATGAAAAATCAAAACTTTCCCATAACGTATTTTAGCTTACGGGGAAGAAAACAGAATTTTCACTTTTTATACATTATAAAGCGCCAAATCTCATTTTGAGGTAAATAGAATCAGCAGATCTGATTTAATTTGGCTTGTCTCTGGGGGGGGGGGGGGATTTTTTGGTTTTTTGGTTTTTTTTTTTTAAAACTTTTTTTTCAAAAATGTATTTTTAGCAGAAAGCAGAATTTTTAAAGCTGAGTAGAAGTAGAAAAAAAATCGACGGGAGGCTGCCTCTGCGAAACGGCCGCTGGGATTGAGGGGTGTATACTTACTTATCTTACTCAACTGTGACTTTCTGTGACTAAAGTAGATCTATGTGACTATTAACTCTATAGTGACTATTAGTCTAGTGTAACTATGTGACTCTATCTCTGTAAAATTCTTCGCTCTTTTCATCAACTTTGCAATTCGGTTTGTGATTAAACCGTAACGACAAATTCTAAAGTTATTTTTGCAATTTTCAATGTATACCTTACTCTGTTAAATGAAACTAAAACCAACTCTCTATGTTATTTGGTTGCGGAGTTATAAGCGTTTAACTTTAGCACGAAATTCGAAGTAATTCAGCAATTATTGAGTAATATTTCGCATGATCGATGAATGAATTGCCTTAGTCTGCGAAATGGCCGCTGGGATTGAGGGTTAGTAGACTTGCTTACCTTACTCAACTGCGACTTTCTGTGACTAAAGTTGTTCTATGTGACTAAAGTAGCTCTATCTGACTTTGACCTATGACCTTTCTCTGTTAAATGGATAATACTAATTAATTAATTAATTAATCTGATATGAATAAATTATTAATCTGTTAAAATCCAGTTAATATACCTCTCACAACCGATGCGTGCGCGCGCATCGATCGCTGTGACGTCGTCAAAATTTTTCGTCATTTTCACCAACTTTGCAGCTCGATTGTGACTAAACCGTAATTCAAAATTCTACACTTCTTTCTGCAATCTTCAATGTCCCCCTTTCTCTGTTAAATGGAACTAAAACCAACTCTCTATGTTATTTGGTTGTGGAACTATAAGCGTTTAACTTTAGGGCGAAAAGCGTCCTAATTTTTTCCTTTCCCGACACACAATTAGACCACTATGGAGAGACATTAGTCTGCGTCCAAAAGTAGTATTAATAAAAGAGCAGGAATAACCGGAGACAATTTTTTTACACCTTGACTACATACTAGTTGATACACCATGCATATTGCACACTGTCTTCTAAGAGCCTTACATTGACATGATATGGATGATTGGAAAGCTGAGGAAGAGTTCAGATAAGATTCTTCGTCTTTCTTCCGACAGAATGGTTCGAAATTGCGCACTCTGTTTCTAGTTGCTTTCGTGTTATTTCAAACTAGCATACACACCATGGGATACTGTTTGGATTTTGTAGGGTTGATGGCAAGGGTTGTTTTAACTATTGTTTAGCAACGGATTCGGAAACCATCCGCGCTTTTGGATACACACATCCGCGCTTTTGGACACACACATCCGCGCTTTTTAACACCGGGTGGAGTTATTTTCATCAGAATAGGGGTAAAGTTCAGAATGGAAGGGTGATGTTTACATTTTACTGAGCGTGATCTAATAAAGAACTACGGAAATGCGCTCATATGACTCATTGCCTGACACCCCTTTTCGGTGTAAAATCGTCCAAAATTGGCAGTCTCGGAATCCATTGCTGAACAGTAAGTTCAGCAGTTTAATTTCTTTTTTTTATTTTATGTTGATTAATTGACGCGGAAATATCGAATAGATGATATACCAGAAATAATTTATTTTCCTAATACAATATTTCAGCATTTTTTGTTGTTTATTTTGTGTATTTTTTCTCTGAGTATTGGTAAACTTGATCTTTTTGCTAAATTATACGATCTTCAAAGTATCCAAGTGAAGTTATTGCTATTTGACTCGTTGGTTTTTTCAGTGAAGTCTAGCATTTAGCATTCTTATTTATTTTATGTTTTTAATCTAGTTTTCGTAATTAGTTCTTTTTTAGTGTTTAGTTTTGATTTGAGTGTTGGATTTTTAAGATCTTTAACTAATTGTTTTTAATTCTGTTTTCGTAATTAGTTTTTATTTTAGTGCATTTTTTTGTTCTTTTTGTGTAAGCATTTTTTCTCTCAATATTCAGAAACGTTATGAATGCAGATGTTTTTCCTAAATTATGGTATCTTCAAAGTATCGGAAAGACGATATTGCTAAAATTTGCCAATGTGCATGTGATGTCGGGTTGGCGAACTAAAAGCCCGTCTATACGGCACAAATCTTCTAGTTGGTTAAGAAAGACTTTCTACATGCTCTACTTTCTTCTCTCATCTACATGCCAATAAGACATTGGTTACAGACTTTTTCAGTACACTTTGTGTGTTAATTGTTGTTATTGTTAACTTTAATTTTGGTCTGTCCTTTCTGAAATTCTTCTTTACGCTGAGAGGGTTTTGAATAACAGTAGTGTCACGAATTTTGCACGCAGTCCTTACTCGAACTAAAATTCCCATATTTTAAAACAACACTCTTATTTGCCCCGTTTTGCAATGGAATTCATAACTTAATTTAACCCGATGTCCAATGTCTTTCCCTAGAGACATTATAATACTGCTAGGAGTCATAGGCCTCTTTAAACACGGTTCAGATAAAATTATATTACCTAATTAATGCGGAACCCGCTTCACTGAAAATTAATGCCCATGCCCTTAAGATCCTCGTCGCTTTGAAAGTATTTGACAAAGCCTAATGAATGCTCTTTTCATGAGAATTTCGATGAATATAATTATGACGAAGTTCCCCGTCGTATATAGATTAGCTTCATCTTTTAATTTAGTCAGAGATCATTTGAAACCCTTTAGATCGAAGTGTTGATAGGAAATCATATATTTCTTGTTTTATTGCGGTCACACCAGATGAAAGATTACTAAGAATTAAAATTATTAGCGATTTCAAAAAGGATAGCTTTGAGACACTGATTAAAAGGCCTTTTTTCAGCGAAATAATTCTTTTACAGGGAGACAAGTTATTTTTGATGTATATCTGACAGAGAAAAACTGAGATAATATTGCCAAGAATAACTGTATAATACTTTATAAAAATAATATTACTTCAATCATTTTATCTGAGCTATTTTAAGTATTCAAATCGCTAATAAAAATCATGTTTAACAAATATGTTCAAATCACTAAGTTACACACAGGGCCAAAATCGAAAGCTTAGATTTACATGTACAATTACAGAGAAAACTCCTGCGAAAACCTCCGACACGAAAAGTGAATTGAAAAATAGAGAAAAGCAGACGTGGAATGTATTGTTGGAGGATACACACTTCTCCAATGAGAGTAAATGCGCACTAATATCCATTTTCAATTTTCTAGATCTTACTTTCTGGTGAAAGATTTGCTCTTATGACAGGAGCAGTTAATCCATGATGCCCCCAACTCTAAGAATAGCATTAAACTTATTATTACTTCGACCAAATCAAGTCATGCCCACCAACGGCCTAGAGCGTTAAGGCATCAAAGGTCCGAGAAACACCATTTGCAAGTAGAAGGTTACGCGTTCAATTCTTAGGCTCTGCTCTTAACCAGCATATCTCAAAAACTGGCAGGGTGATATGCGGATTAGCAACGAATGGCTTGCTACCGTCAGGCAAGCTGCTGGAAGGTTTCCTTCAAGCAAAATACAAAATTGGACCAGTTTCTAATGAAAGTCCTGGCCATACACGTATATTGGAGCTAAGACAGATTTCTATCTCAGGTTTTACCTAGGTGCTCCAAGTCCACTTGAACCAAAACAGCATGTCACACCCCTCCTTCTTTTGGAATCTTTGACTCATGAAAATGGCTATATAAGAGAGACCAAATGGGATTTGAATCACCAGTGCAAAACATTTTTTAAAGGAATCTTGGTAGCCTTACTTTTAAGACAGTCGAAAACTCGAAGAATTTCCCTGTTTTATATTTATGGGTCCACCCGTCGCAGCTCCCGGCAACAATATCCATTACATTCCGACATCTCTCCTCCCTATACATCAATCTACTTCCTGTTGTCGTGAGGTCAGTGTATTTTTAAGACGAATAAAAGAAAAGATTGCTTTCTTTTGTTCGAAAGATCGAAAGTAAGGTAGGTTACTAGCTGTATCGACTGATTTTTTTCACTTTTATTTTGTTACTCAGTTTTCTTTCCTTTAAAAAGAGAAACGTGTACATGGCCTTCATTCTGTCCCCGATACTTTTACAAGTGGCAGAGACCATTTTGATTGCACCATTGGGTCAAATGGTCACAGGTGTAGGGGAAAGTGGCAAAATAAAATTTCTATGAGTCGAACGTGGAAGCAGTTAGCTTCGTTTATTCGGTAAAGTTTCATGTCTTCTTTAATGTCTACTTTGATTAGTTTTTGGAAGCTGTCTTTTAATGTTTCCTTTTAACTGAATCGTGATTGCCTTTGCTTTACAGTTTGTATTTCAAGTTTTATTTATATGCTGTTTCAATAAGAAATAAGCGGTTTTAACACATTTAAAAAATTATGTAACCAACTAAACTTTTGTTTGAAAAGAATACACTTATAATGAAATACATGAAAACTTTTAGTCTATGATTTATTTTGAAAAGAAAAGTAATCTGCCAAATAATATTTCTAATTTTTTACCAAATATCTTCATTAAAATTTTATTTTTATTAATATTACATTTATAAATGAGACTGTTGACTGAAAACGTCAAACAAATTTGAAGCAGAATTAAATTTTGTTTTCATAAGATATTAATTTCCTCTTTCAAAATCAGACGAATATCTTATTAACTGAAATGTAATTAGATGGAAATTTCAGTTGTTTTCATGCTACATCCACTAATAATATTTATGAAAGAAAAATTCTTTAATCAAATAAATAATAGATTTGATTATATATTTTAGAAAATAACGTTCTGAAAGGAACATTTTTCTTTAAAGAAAGCATTTAGTTGTAAAACGATCCATGTCTTGGTGAAAAATGGAATCATCATGTGAGAAGATACAAGCTTAACAAGAAAAAGAAACTAAAGGCGACCCATAACTCAAAAAAAACCACCAGTATATCCTTTTTTTTATTGGCTCATCTAATTTATCGTACTCTTCTACTCATTGCGTCAAAATTTCAATGTTATACTTTTAATATTATTTCAAAAGTTATTTATATTTTTACAATCGATAAATAATGAAATTCGCTCGCAAGTGACAACTTTAAATGGCTTTTTCTCCATGCTAGGTTTTTCTTTATTTTCATGTTTTAAAAATGATAGGGCTTTTTTTTACTATTTAAGCGACGACTTTCAATTTCTTTTGGTGTATGATTATGTTTTGTATTATAAACACTATGTATATTATAAAACTGTCCATATAAAAGGACTTCAATTGTTTAGGATTTTTACACTAACGACATAAAAATGTGATACTGCTTAATTTCCTCATTTTTCACTACAGAGCAAGAATTTTAGATTTAATTTAATTTTAGGTGCATCCTTGAAAAATGTGGCATTGCTTGTTAACCGACGATACGATGTCAATAAAGTAATTGTCGGATAGGGGACATTTACTAAGGATAAGACCACAGCTTAACGCTGCCTGTTGGGGCAGTGACAAAAGATAGTGCATTGCTTGATTCCCCAAGCAGAGTTAAGGCTATATCAGACGGGCAGCGTTTCGTCAGAGATTTCCGTGTGCACTAGGGTAATGTCACTCGCCAAACGTTTCTCGTCATGTGACGCATTGAGACAGCCGGCCAGACAGGATTTCGGTATCGTGGAAGACGAACTACGTCACAGTCAAAATCGCACCCTATTGGTTTTGAAATTCCGCTGCTGATATTTTCCCGTCACTATAGAGTACATTTTTAAGCCGACAGAATACAGACCACGATTTCCGACATCTTGTCGGACCGGTCACGTGCTGAGAAACTTGGGCGAGTGGCATTTCCCTAGTATACACGAAAATCGCTGACGAAACGCTGCCCGTCTGATATAGCCTTGAAATTTGTGACATGTCTGAGGTACCAAAGAGAAAGAGTGCACATATTTCTTCATTTTATACATTCTTTTAAACAAATTACAAAAAAGTGACCGATAAAATAAAGTTTTAAAAATGAGCTTTTATCAGTGTACTAAAAAGTGGAAAAGAAATTTTTGATGAAAGATATGGAGGTCGAAACAAAATCGTGAATACGTGCGACTCTGTTAGAAATATTAAAGGAAGTTGGAATTTTATAATAACATTCATAAAGTTTTTAAAACTTTTTAATGAATCTTAAAGAACTTTCGTTCTTATATTCATTGTGTCTCACCTTTCTTATATTACTACTCTCAGCACGTCACGCATTTACGATTTTGTTTTACTCGAGATTTTTTATAAAAAATTTAATTTCTACTTTATAATATACTGATAAAATATTTTGAAAACTTTTTTATTTATTATTTTCTACTGATTAGTGTTTATTATATTTCATAATTCACTAGTATACATATTCTGTAATCTTGTAATGAATTCAAATTCTCTACCAGATGGTGCCTCTCGTACAGAACCAAAATTTAATCAAAAATAACAGATTTACTTGTAATCATGATGTAAGAATGTTGAAATATTGTACTGTCGCCGAGAACATACAGCTCTACAAAACTTGAGAACTCTAATCATGGAGTGAGCGAAAAATTGATAAAAAATTTCCATCTTTAAAAAAATGGATGAATTTAAATAAAAGCTTATAACAAATTAGGCACTTTTAAATCTTACAGCGGTATACACATGGAATATCTTTATTTTTAATTTAAACATATCGATATATTAATTCGTAATCTTCTACTAAATGTAACAGTTCAGAATGCCGAACTGCTGCTTCAGAATTCAGATCAAAAAGCCTGCAGAGCAAAATATAAATATACGGTTTAAAAATTTAATGCATAATAAAATGGCAATAAAGAAATTATGAAAGCATATACTTTTAGAAACAGCATTTGTGATTCATTTAAGGGCCGAGAGTGAAATTGTTTTTAAATGATTTTAAGATATCTCTACTCTTTTACCTTAAGACCACTGATTAAGACAGTTTTATGTGGGTTGTCCCTGCACCCTACCCTAATTTTTTAGCACTTTATTTAAGTAGTTAATTTTAACTGATTATATTATTTTTAGGTTAATCCTGGAGTTATTAAAATGTTTTAGTGTCCTAAATTTTATTGAGCATTCACCCTTTGGGAACCCCTATTGGTAAACTGGTTTTTATCCTTCTTATTTTTAAAATTTGATAATTTTATTCTTGTATCTTTGTTGTTGTTTGACTGACGTGGACTTGGTGGATTTTATTGTTTTCTGAACTGGTGAGAGACCACGGGGTCTGTTTTTTGATGCTCTTTTTGGGGATTTTTAATGGTACTTTACAAAAAACTTCATTGCCTCCTTCTTTTTAATGGTGTATTGTGCTAATCTTGTACTTGAGTTTTGCTCATTTGGATATCATAGTGGGGGCTCCTCCTTTTGAGTGTTTTGAATATTTTTAATGTTGGTTCCATATCTGGTGATAAAAATCAAACAAAATTCAATTAATTTATGGTTATCTCCAAATGTAATATCGATTCAGTGGCGTATTGTTTATCTCCTTGTGAGTATGTGTGTGTTTTAGGTCAATTTATTTGTTCTGTTATTGTCCTTTTTTGCAATGTTTGTAACCTTCTGTGCAGTGTTTGTGATGCTTTTGTGTGCGTCATGTCATATTGAAATTCTTGTATTGCTTTTATATTTTCCCACCGGTCTGCTAAAGCCTTACACACTTTCGGGTAGGTCGGATCGGTGTGGGTTTAAAAAAAAATTAAAAAGTTCCGATTTCCGAAGCTAAACGTTTGTACAAAATCATTAAACGACTTTAGATTATTTCAACGAACTATTTATTGTTTTAATTAGTTCCCTCAATTAACTAACATTTTGATCAGAAAAATATATTTTATTAGATGATTATTATGCGTTTTGCTATAAGCCGAAAGCTATAAACCGAAAATTAGGCATTCTGGAAATGATTAACATCGAATATTTTTCTTCCATGTAAACTGCAACGAAAATTAATTAAAACAGTAATTAAAAACCCCATCATATTCTCGTCACATTAATCAAAGAACTCATTTCTTCTCAAAATTTTATTATCGTGAAATCAATAATCCCTTCCAGTGGTTACGAGTTTCTTTCAAAGCTCGAGTTAATTAACAAAAAGTAATGTCTGGTAATTTTGATGAAATTGCCCAATATTTCAACCATGATAATCATAAGTGTTCTTTTAAAGAATTTGAGGAATGTTTTCTCGGTTGAATGAAAATGTAAGCCCCGCTTACTTTTTATGTATCATAATAAAATAATGTATGATAATATATACATATGTTATCATAAGACTATTTCATTTGCTTACATTCAATTTTTAAATTTTTAACTATTTTATATTTCATTTACAATAAACTTTCTATTGAAATAAAGTGCAAGACGATATTGTTTATTCGGGAAATTCACTACCATTGACTCTTTTCCTAGTCTTCAGTCAGGATTTATCCTAATTTCTTTAAATAAAATGTCCTGTGTTGTCTATATTTCCATGTAAGGAAATAGATCTAACTAAAAAGGTAGCAATAAATGAACTAGAATTAATTTTTAAAATGGATTTCTGAAAAATTCTTATTAACAACTTTTACTCTACGAAAAACATGTTCACCCTATCTTAGAAAATAATCGAAGTTCAGTATCTTATGAATATAATAATATCTATTATCTCTCTTCTCGTATTATCATGAGTGTCGGTCAACGGTGAAGTGACAAAATGTCCCAAAAACATCAGGGCTAACCGAATCGTTCAATCTTTATCCATACTAGCTCGAATGCTTTTCCTCACTAAATCGCTCGTGCAAACAAGCTGTTAAATATATAATTATATCACTGTTCCGAAGGAAGTTTTTTCACCTTAGAGATGCATTTTCTCTGAAAAGGTGTCACTTCAATTAATACAAAAATAATCCAATAATGCATATGATTCAATTACTTGTACAATCTTCCTTTCGTCAAGATGGCTTCATTTACTCATCTATATAATTTAGATAATTAAATTGAATGATTGAATTTTTATCGTTCAAAATCCAATCTTTATTTATGTGTTGGCACAGAAAACATTTATTATTTGTCTTGTATTTCTACAAGAATCTTAAGTCTTGTTAACATGGATATTTTTGGACGGATGCAAGACCATTTGCCAGTTATTGTATTCGTATAAATTCAGTCCCATTAATGCCGAACCTGTAATTGCCGAATCCACTTCTCAAATATTTACTAAACTGCTTGCACTGGGAACCCTCTCCTAATAGCTTCCCGCTGTAAGAGAATTTATAGCCGCAAATCCATTAAAATTGAGCCTCTTAGCTTGTAAGAGTACTTAGAGAGTAAGAACACGTTTCACAAAACATTTTATTCGAATCTCTTTCCTTGCTTCGTTTCGGATGCTGTATGTTCATGAGGTCTTCAGTGTAATCCTAACAATAAACATGCGGAGAAATCGTCTTTTTCTAAGAGAGTAATGCAGGTGTACGTTTGCACACTAATAAACAT
>BGPR01031359.1:0-18093 GCA_013235015.1 Araneus ventricosus | reverse complement strand
AAAAACCGCCAAATTGGCGTTAATACGTAAGTACAAAAACCGCCAAAGTGGCGCCACTTAAAAACCGCCAAATTGGCACCACTTAAAAACCGCCAAATTCGCGTTAATACGTAAGTACAAAAAGCGCCAAATTTGGCGGCACTTAAAAACCGCCAAATCTGTAGCCTCAGTGGCGTTAATACATAAGTACCGTTAACTGTCCGTCGGGAGCAATATTCGCACCTGTGAGTTCGGGCACAATACGCCTGAAAACAATATAGTGATTAATATTGTTAACCCGTTAACGCCGGAATTAATTCTGCTGCATATATTTTCATGAATATCTCAAATCTAAGTTATTATGGACTACTTAGAGTAAAATATGAGATATTCAAGCAATTGTTTCGGTAGTATTAAAATTACAGTACGTCCTCATTTAGGACATTTAGTCAAAATTGCAGGACGCTGGGCGTTCCAGTCATAAAAAGTTATTCTTGTTAGTGAAGTCAATAAGCTTTGATATAACATATAAATAATGCAATGCAGGTCTATCCAAAGTATTTTAATAAATTATTAGAAAAGTGTGATTTAAATTATTTTATTATTTAATATTCATCAAAAATATAGAGTAAATTTTGAATTTTTAGAGTTAAAATTTTATTTTTTTGCTAATAAAAATGATAGTTCAACTTGAAAAATTTAACAAAGTGTTCATGAATCGAAGTACACGATACATAAATAAAATACTTAAAATTGCCAACCTTCATGAAATACATTTAAATACTTAAATCTTTAATCTAAATCTTTCTAAAATCTTTCACTTGAACATCAAATCTAAGCTTGTCATTTAGAATAAGGTCATATACTTCCTGATTGAAAAAAATTTCAATTATTTCTAATACGCTTAACTGGCGCATTTCTTTATGAGACTTCCAAAATTTTATTTATCCTTACTTCTTCATTGAATTTAAATATTCAAGATCAACTTTTGACCAATTAACTTTTGTCATTTTCCGTTTCCATTTCTTTTCTGATGGAGGTGCTTCTAGATATTCTTGATCCAAATCAATAACATTCATTAATTTATGAGAAATTTCGATTTCAGCTGCAAGTGCTATATTAGACATTGCAGGTATAGTTGTACTTTCATCATAAAAATCTTTTTAATCGCTTAACTCTCCAAAAACCGGTGGAATTGCAATAATATCCATTTCAATTTGTTCTAAAAAGGAATAATCTTGAGCTTCACCATTCCTAAAAAACTTACGAGACACAGTTATTACCTCATATTTTCCTAAAATTAAGATAAAATGTGAACATTCGCTTTGAAGAGGTTGAACGAGTTTTTCATTCAATCATAACGCACAAAATGAGAAAAAATGAATGATTCTCAAAATTTTAATAAAAGTGAGCTCAGCGCCCAGCGTCCTCAATTGAGGACAACATTATATAACATCATTTTTGTAGAGGAAAATTTCAAAATTACCAACTAATTTACTATCATATGTTAATATAGTACTCTAAAATAAAGTATTTGAAAATAGATTTAAATAATCATCCTCTTTTTAGTTGATGCAGCTGCGCGAAAGCCAAATGAAGCTGCGAGGTTTGAAAAATCGCAAAACGACTATGCAAATCACGAAATTATAAACAATAGCAGATGCATGAAAATTTGCAGGAATATTCATCGTAATCTAATATACACTATATGCCCAAAAGTATCCGGACACTTGCAGATTTTCACATTTTTTAGAATTTCTCCGAAATGGTTTAACTAACTGCTTTTAAACTTCGGACATGTAAAGAATAGACAATAACTCACATTTTAAATTGAAGATTCGGTCCTGAGGGAAGTTAGGGAATCGTCTACAAACTGATGAAGACAAAATCTGTTTTTGGCCCACCCCGCTTCACAGAATACTGAAAACATGATGAAACTTTCAGAAATGGTAATGTGTAATGTGCATAATATTTACAGGAATTTTCGTAAACTCAGCTTAAATATTTGGGAAGATATAAAGGTTTTCTTAAAAAATATCAAATTTTCCCACCTGTTTTTTTGCTTATAACATGTAGAATTTTCTGTTATATTATACGAACCTTATAGAAAAGATGACAATATGTTAGATAAGAACTTTGTAAAAATTTGGAAAAGAATATTTGAATTACAGGAATTATGAGCATGTTTAGTAAATACTGTTTTACTGCGTATGGGCGAAACATAGTTTAATTTTTCTTGCACAACTTTAAAGCCAGATATATAGAGCAACTTATATAAAAAAAAATTTGTTCAATATAATTAGTATTCAGAAAGATAAAGGCATTAAAACGAGCAGAATTTTAGCTGTTGTCGAAGAGAAGCTAAGAGATGAGGGGTTGTAGACAAATTAATATTTTTTAAACCTACATCATTAAATAGCTATATTGAATTGTATAGTGTTTAGAATTTGCTGAATACCCATGAACACATCTATTATGTAACGAATAATATATATATATATATATATGTAGAATTATTAAAATATTTTAAGAAAACAAATATATTAGATAAAAAATTGTTTCGCCATAAAAGAAATGTATTTAAAAATATCGTTTGGCCGTAAAATTGTAATATGTAGCTTGTTAATAATCACGTAAATAATATAATTAAAGTAATAAAATTTTTGTTATTTATCGTGCCTAATTAGATGGAATTTATGTTATGCACGTAATTGATAAGTGTTCATGGGTATGCTGCAAATTCTAACCACTATACAATTCAATATAACTATTGAAAGATATAAGTTTAAAAAATATCAGTTTGGGTACAATCCCTCATCTCTTAGCTTCTCTTCGACAGGAGCTAACATTCTGCTCGTTTTAATGCCGATATCTTTCTGAATACTAATTATATTGAACAAAATTTTTTTCTATAAGTGCCCTATATATCTGGCTTTAAAGTTGTGCAAGAAAAATTAAACTATGTTTCGCGCATGCGCAGTAAAACAGTATTTACTATAAATGCTCATAATTCCTGTAATATTGAAATATTCTTTTCCAAATTTTTAGAAAGTTCTTTTCTAACATATTGTCATCTTTTCTATAAGTTTCGTATAATATAACAGAAAATTCTACATGTTATAAGCAAAAAACAGGTGGGAAAATTTGATATTTTTTAAGAAAACCTTTATATCTTCCCAAATATTTAAGCTGAGTTTACGAAAATTCCTGTAAATATTATGCACATTACACATTATCATTTCTGAAAGTTTCATCTTGTTTTCAGTATTCTGTGAAGAGGGGTGGGCCAAAAAACGTTTTTGTCTTCATCAGTTTGTAGACGGTCCCCTAACTGCCCTCAGGACCGAATCTTCGATGTAAAATATGAGTTATTGTCTGTTATTTACCTGTCCAAGGTTTAAAGGCAGTCAGTTAAACCATTACGGAGAAATTCTAAATAATGTGAAAATCTGCAAGTGTCCGGATACTTTTGGGCGTATAGTGTACCATTGTTAAAAGTAAAAAACATTTTCAAAAAATAACTGTTTTATTTACTGTCCTCAGATGAGGACGCTGGGAGTTAATGCACTAATATCCATTAATTTTAATTTTAGTGTTCTAAATTTAATCCATGGCCTTCTTGAGGAGGTTTAAAAGGAAAAAGAGGAGATATCGTTGCAAAGTGTCTTGCCTTCGCAATTGTTTCCGTGCTGTACATTACTTGCTTTTTATATTTACGATTTCGGTATCATTTCAGATTAGGCGGGCAACGGTTAGTCGTTATTATATCTCTAAATCTCTGTATCTCTTTGCAGTAGACATTAGTTTACATTATTTTAAAGTACTTCGAGAAGTTTTTAGATTTTTAGCTGTTCTTTGTCAAGTTATTTATTATTCATATATGCATTTTTTTCACTAAGCAATTTTTAGACCATCGTTCGAAACCAAAGTTAAGTTATGAGTACATTTAAATACTCACTTGTGCAATGTTAAGACGCAGCTGTAATTTAAGAGAGTGAAATAAAAATTCATTGAAACAAACTAAAAGAACATCCAGATTCCTAATGAAATTTCCTTAATTTTTTTCAAATATACTTTTTAATATATCAAGGCAAACAGCCTGTGAAATATTTGAATATCTGCACAAATATATATAAGGAATCGTGTTTTATAGTCCAGAAATTTTACAAACTTTAATTTTTAATTACATAAAAATGATTTAACTTGCACGAATGTCTCAGATTAGTATAATTCTTCCGTAAAATATTGCATTAAAATTTTCAGTGGCAGTATGTAAAATATTTTTCATATTTAGTTTTGAGTTTGATTTACCAATTTTTGTATTTTATAACTATATGGCATTTAGAATGAAAAATAGAAACAAATACCTTTGAAATGATGTTTTCAATGCTTTAGATGATCTTCCTTAGAAAAGATATCACAAATAATCATTATATGACTATTTTCTAAATCGCCTCCAAAATTACTCGTATATCTTAATTGAAAGTAGAATTTAAATAATTGACTTTAAGTACAGTATAGTAGCATTAGAACTGCACGAAATTTATTTATTCAAAGGAATTGCAAGAAATTCATGCAATAAGTTATCTGTAATAAATTATAACTTAAATATTTCGCTCTCCTTATTCTGAATTAGATATATATTTAAGTTAAAGTAAATAACTCAGTTATTAAATTATCATCGACTCAGATGTTTACGGTTTATGATATCTCCTTTATTTAATCAAGAAGGAATATCTACTTTCATTAATATTCAAACATAAATAGATTCTGAAATTGTGTAAGACTTCATTAAGCTGGATGAATATTACATGTTTCGCATATACTGTGCTTCCCAAGAGAATTGCGATAAATTAATAAGTATCTATTTGAGCTTCCGGTGATATATCATGTTGTGTTTACCTATTAATTCACTTTTGAAATTTCTGGAAATTATTATGACTTAATAGTATTAAATACATTCTTTAAACTTTTACTCCGAGCGAAATTTTCAGAAACATTTCAAGCCAGTATGAATCTGTAAATCATTATATTTTAGAAATAATAAATACATTTTTGAAATATTGCTACGAACAAATTTTCAGAACCATCTTCCTAGTTTTATGCTCTTGAAAATCATTCTTAAGGCATTATTGTTACAAGTGTTTTTGTGAGACTATTCAAAACAAATTGTTACAATATAGAACTATATTTCACAGTTATTATAACCTTAATATCATGAAATGTAATTAATTAATTTATTTATTTAAAATAATTGGCAAAACCGAGATTGGCAAAGGAACGAGTCCTCCAGCCCAAACCACTTGCTGATTTTGCCAATTTTGATTTCATATTAAAGCTGTTACGAATCGGTAATGACATTTCCCTGCAATGTTAGTCTCTTAATTGGAAATAGAGTTCATATTAGATGCCAGCCAATGACGCCTGACCTTGGAGACAAACTTGGCGATCATTTAGAAACTTGTATACAAATTTCGCCAGTTTGGTGGCAAAATGAATGTTTTAGAAAATGCAAGAATTATGGTCCAATCTCCATTAGAAATCGAGATATTGAGATATTTCTAGAGAACGCAATGCGACGCAAAGTCTTGTCGGAATGCTCTAAATACCGAGATACTCAAACGAAGGAATCCTTTTAGGAACCTTGGAGTTCTATTTGCAGTGCGAGTTGGTCAGCTGTAAAATGCTGAGCACTATTGACAGTGACGTTTTTGTTACTATTAGTGATTTGCTGTATGCTTGTGTTGTTAATTTGTTAAGTATTGGTTTCTTGTTACCTTTGTTTCATGCTTTCTGGAATATTTGTGGAATAATAATAATAACTAGTAATTTGACCTGGCCTTATGGGCATCCAAATATAGCGTTTATGTCCATTATCCGGCTTGTTGGACATCTTTCACTTCATCCATTGGACAACATCCATTCTCGTAACAAGGCTCATTATCCCTATAAACGCCATAAATGGTCACATGCCTCATAGATTTCGGCATGTATTATGTTATGACGATCAGATGAAATTTTGGCTTAATATTGTTTCATATTTAATTTGACGTATAATATTTATTAGATATCAACTAATATGATGAATATGAGTTCCAAAATTAAATAACCATTAAAGTCGTTCTTATAATTAAAAGTATAAAAAAGCCAATTATAAACATTTCTGAAAAAATTAAATCAGTCATAATCAGAAACAGAATTTTAAAAACAATTTGTACGTAATCATCCTTTTTAATTTATGTAAACTTCATTAAACTTTAGAAAGATATGTATACAAAGTTCTAATGATAAAATACTTACATTCAAAATAAAAAAAAATCTCTTTTACTGCCGCAAGAAGCTCATTATTGTCACCCCGAAAATTAAAACCCAAAAATTAAAATTTTGAATATTTATCGTCTACCAATTAAATACGTTTCTTTGCTTTGTTATTATTTCTAATTAACTTTTGTAAATCGATTACTGGTTACCTTGTGAATCTGAATCATATTCATTTATTCTTTTTTAAAAAGTTTTTTTTTTCATTTTTAATCTAACGAAAGAAATCTTGTGGTCGGTTCTGTGTTTAGCTGAATTACTTGAACCGGAAATATTGCTTCTCGTGATCAATTTCCCCGGAGTCTCGTTGGTTAATGAAAAAGAGAGAATAATCTAAATAGTTTAAATGTTTAGGGAAACACGGTCGGGATATAGGTGAGTAGGAAAAGAAAATCATTGAAGATCAAATGAGGAAAGGAATCGCTAACGTGAAGAAATCCTTTACTCTTATCAGAAAAACGATCTGGGTTGTTATAAGAAAGACGTTTTTCTTTATTATAGCAGGGCAGATCTTCAAGCATATAAAAAAGTGTTGGAGGTTTTTTTTTTGGTACCTACTATATAAGAGGATAATATGTTGATTAAACTTGCCTGCACCGTTTCAATAAACTTTTTCCTCAATAATAATAATAATGATGATGATAAATAATTATATCCCAGTATGTTTATCCATTTTTTCATTTTCTGGTCTACGAAGTTTAAAATAATTTTCTTTCAGAAAAAGGTATATAAGCGATTTCTATAAGTTTTTAAATGCAAAATTCATTTTTCTGAAGGGTGACTTTCTTTATTCATTTTTTGACCAATAGTAAGAAATCTTGTGGTAGGGTTTCGTTTTAACTTAATTACTTCAGCCGGATATAGTGTTAATTGTGTTGAATTTCCCTGGAGTCTCTTTGATTCATGAAAAAGGAAGTAGATTCTAAAAAATTTGCTCGTTTTGGGAAACATGGTCGAAATTTATGCGAGGAGGAAAAGAAAATCATTGATGACTATTAGGGAAAGATTCGCTATTGGGAGGAAATCTCTCGTTCTTATCAGAAAAACGATCTAGAATCCTCTAAGAAAAACGTTTTATCCCTCTTTTAGCAGCTCAGTTTTTCTGATATATAAAAAATTGTTAGATTAAGATATTAATATACTGATAAAACAGCTTGCCTGTAAGTCTCAAGTCTCTTTTCGCCTAAAAAAACTCAATTTTTTTCTTAAGATTTTTATCTACTTTTTATCAATTTGTTGTCTACGAAGTTTAAATTGTGTACGTTTTAGAAAAAAATCTATGTAAGCTGTTTCTATAAATTTGGAACGTGCAAAAAGTTCTCAAAAACCCATAAATAAGACGTATTAAAAAGAATATGAAAATCTAATATCTTTTCAATAGCACTTTATATTTTCACAATAAATACTGGCACTGAAAAACCTTTTCTGACCAGTATTTAGCTTGATCTAATCGATGTAAGTAAATACAGTGTCAATTTTTACCTATAAGATGTATCTATCAGATCTCGTTCTTGCAGTGTTCAGCCGTACAGAGAAATTCAGAATCTAACTGCACTACATTCCTCCAAAGTGAAGACACTTGATCCAGAAATTCAAAATCAATCACAAGTTATCGAAATTTGAAATGTCTTCACATAATTTACATCACCTTCTACAGAATGATTTAGCTTTAAGTATAATGTAAATTAAAATATATTTGAAGGAAATTAGAAAAATTTAATTTAATTGAACTTTGAAATCTGTCCACAATTAGCGTTTATATTCCTTTTGATAACAAAATGACATTTAAATACATTTTGAAACAGTAAGGAAGCAATAACTAGTTATTGTTAACTAGCAACCAAGTAGGTAGGGAACATTTGATTAAACTCACTTTTTTTATATACTCATTTTGAATATCTGGACGTAATTTTGCCATGGAGAACGAACTCAGAGATAAGATAAAAATTTCAGATATATCATATATTTCGAGATATGCATTAAAGTTTAAGTTATATAAAATTAATTATTGGATTGAGTCTATTGTTCAACAAATTGGAATTCTTCTATTTTGAACGAGAAGAACGTTGCTGATGCATTTTGTAAAAAAAAAAAAATGTATCTGAATTTTATAAAATGGTTATTGGTTGACGATTGAAAAATAACACTCAATTGCTTGATAATATAATATTTCTGTCGATATCTCAACAGACAGTTGTTTTTTAAATGTATTTTCTCTAGTAACAAAGTTTTAAATATTATGTTTATTATAATCAAACGTAAGACAATTTCGAACTAAATGCTGAAGATTATGAATGATTTTTAAATTGTTAAACTTATAATTTAGGAGTTCTTTTATATATTCTTAAATTCCTAATGCTTACTTGTTTTTTGTATAATATCATTTTTGTATAATCAATAAAACATATTGAGGTTTAAATTAATTTTCAAATGGCATTTACTATATTTATCGCCAAATAAAATGGAAAATTTAAATCGTCATTTGCCCTGACAGATATGAAACTGCACTTCAATTTTCTAAACCTTTGCATAATTAAATTTGACCAAATTATTGAATTATTTATAGTCAAACCCATTAAATTTTGCTTCTCTTACGATAATTCATAACAAACAACGAGATATTCTTCGAATAACTATCATTTAATTGGAAACATTCCTCGTGGACCGTCTGCGTCTGGCTCTATTACAAAAAAGCTGAAATTAAATCTCATTTACACGATTTTTCAATTTTATACAAACTATCGCCATTTCATTTCCAATTTGCCCGGTTTTATCTTTTTTTTTCATCACACCTCTAGGCAATTAAATAACAAACCAGAAAAAGAAAACATCTGGAAATTAACTCAGTTTTTCATATCACCTGAGCTACGCAATAAATGCACAGAGGATGCACACAGATTGCTTACGGCTATGATATTCGTAGTATTTCATTCATGATTAAATCTGCAGAGCCCCGGAAGCCTCATTAAATCGGAAAGTACCACCTGACCATTTTGCAGCAAGTCATTTGGTAATCACTCAATTCTATCTGGGAGTTTTATTCCTTTAGAAACGGCGCGAACTATTCTTTTTACTGTCTGCAAAATTAATGAGCTGGCGACTGGTTTATGTTTGCAATAAGAGAAATGTAATATAATTCTATTACGAAATCCCAAGCTTGGCTTTTTCTCTTTCTTCTTATACATATAGATCCGCTTAGGAAATTTCCGAATTAAAAATGGAATGGTTTACCTAAATTCCACAGTATAACTACAATGGCATTTTGATTTTTTATTAAAAATATAAAGTATTAAAGTAAAATTATCTTCTAATAAAATATGTTCTGCGAATAGGATTTAACATCGCAAACTCAACTTATGAACTATCTTATGGTTACCATAGCAAAATCTCTTGAAATGTGAACACTCTGACTCCTAAGCCGGCCGTAACGGGCCATGCGACTTCTATACTAGTGGGGCGGGTTTCGGCCGGTTGATGTTTCGAAAAGAGGGGAGAAGACAGTTGGGAGAGTGGCCATTAAAGGGACCCTTAGGGGAAAGATAAGAGATGAAATGCCTGCCATTCATATCTCCCACTACCCATAGTGAGGAGAAAAGGGGGAACGGGGCGGACGAATCCATTCCACAGCTCAATCAGTAAGCACACCTCCGTATACAAAAGTACTCATATTTTGAGAACTCTTAGTAGTCAAAGGGTTAAAGAATAAGAAATCGATGCTCGTTGGTCAAAGTATGTTTCGGTTGCTAATATGACAGAATATTCTTAAAATATTTCATCCTTGATTTCAATCGTATTCCGAATCTAATGATGTATGAAACAGATTGAAAAATGAATCTTAAGTTATTACATAGTTATAATTAACATTTAGCTTGTACTATCTACCTCAAAAAATGTTTCTGGATCAATGCCTCGTACTTATTTCGAAAACGATAGAGGTATTTCCACTTTTAAAAGTATGTAAGGTTACTTTTTGGAATGCTATCGATCATTCAAAATTTCCACTTAATAAAATATTTAATATTTTTCAATTATTTTATAAATATTAAGAAATATCGGTACTTACGTATTAACTCCACCGAGGCTACAGATTTGGCGGTTTTTGTACTTACGTATTAACGCCAATTTGGTGGTTTTTAAGTGGTGCCAATTTGGCGGTTTTTAAGTGGCGCCAATTTGGCGGTTTTTGTACTTACGTATTAACGCCAATTTGGCGGTTTTTGTAAACAAGATTGCTCTTTATTGGTGCATTACCTCCAATCTGTAGCCTCGGTGGCGTTAATACGTAAGTACCGAAATATCTTACTGTTTTCATTACTACTTTAAACAACAATTCTTATTTTCACCTAATTTTCTACATTTCGAATTAATTTTCCAGAAATTAATATTGATATATAGCATTGAGTTTTCTCTCTTTTGAGTGGAACACTTTTAATGCAAAAATATCATGAAATTTTCTTTAAACTAAACTTAATTTGTCCATTAGTCAATTATAATTAACTTTCTTAGAAATTTGAAATGAAAAATACTTGTCCTCAAATAAATTATTTCGGAACTTGAAAACGAAACGCTGTCACAAAATCGCTGAGCCTCAAAAATATACTTTGAATTTATTTTAGAGGCAATAAATTTACTTTTTCATGTATCAGAAAGAATATCTGGTAGCTTGACACAAGCGGAAGGCAATTTGTTTTCAAAAAATACATAATAAAAAATTTCATTTCTATAAAATTTCGCACATGAAAAATTTTTTATACCTCTAATAATAATAAAGGATAATGTGGCACAAACATACTTTGAAGAGTGAGAAGGTGCATCTCGGAGCCATTTTCTGAAATTTTAATTAGAATTTTAATTAATTAAAAATTAAGCACAATTTTTACGTCTTTCCTTAATAACTTTCGAAAATATTACAGCACAAGAATTAATTTTACACCTGCTGATGGTGGAAAAATTTACTTTGATATCAATTAAATTGCGTACAATTTTTTCTTTAATTTTAATAACATATTTAAAATATATTTTGGTATAAATTAGAACGATATCTTTCATTGTTTCTGCGTATTTCAAACCAATTTCATTTTTAAACAAATATTTAATTGCGTGTTTCTCTTTTATTCTTGAAAGCTAAGGTAATATCCCAATACTTTTGGCTTTCATTATTTTATTTCATGAAAATTTTCGTGGAATCTGTAAACCAAGCTCTCTGAGATATTAGGTATATGAAGAAATATATCCAGTAAGTTGAATAACTATAGCTGCTACGTTTTCATTCTTTTTTCGGCATGTTTTAATTCAGCAAACATGCCACTGGCCATAAAATGTGTGGCACCATTTTAATGTTGAAATCAAATGCATATTTTGGAAAAAAATAAGAAAATGAAAATGGCGCTGACAACTGACAATTAGATGTTACATGACATGGTCAATTATTTGACTTCATTACGGGAATGAACATATGCTAGAGATGTAAAAGAACATTGGCTAAATATATACTACGATCTGCTTACGTTGTTAAGGGAAATATGAATATAAAATTATTCAGAATTCATTTGAAAATATATTCCGGGTGAACAAGCTGGTCACCGAAGGCGGCTAGTAACCAAATATTTGCTTCTTTAGAACTTGGTAGTTATGTCAAAACTTGTGTTAAGAGGGATAGTTTTCTGGAATTTTCAGTTATAAGGATATTGAATTAAAAACAATTGTCAACTTCCTTTATGGTAGATGAAACAAAATGCTAAACAGGTCAAATACATTAAAAGATTTCATTTTCATTAAATGATTTCTTAGAGAATAAAAGCCCTCGTAAAATATAACAATTTAACATTTCGTACATTTTTGCAGGATGAGAAAATGATTTTATACAGACTCATATGCTTAAATTATTCATTACATAAATAATCTCATTTTTTTGGCGTTAGAAAATAAGTAAACTCATTATTACCAACCCAAAAATTAGAATGTTGAATATTTATCGCCTGCTTATTGAATGTGGCTCTTTATTATGATTTCTGATCCAATTATGGAAATCGATTTTGTGCTCCCTGCAGCAATTCATTCGTGTTTATATTCTTCTTTAGGGCTTCTTAATTATTTTATTACTGATGGCAAGAAATCTATTCAATTCTCTGATTTCGTTTTTGCTTAATTAATAGAGATAGATATATAGTTCTCTGTGTTCAAATTCCCAGGAATAAGTTACAGTGTATTGAGAAGAGGAAAAAGGGAGCGCAGACTATATTTTTTTCATTTTAGGGATATATTAATGAAATCTAGGGTGAGAAGAAAAAAAAAATCGTTGATGAGTGAGAGAGAAGGATTCATTAATGTGAAAAAATTGTCTGTTCTTATCGAGAAAGTGAGATGTGATAAGTAAGATGTGTTATCGTTATTATAGCCGTGTTTTTGTATGTACAGAATAGTGAGATGAATTTTGTTTCAAAGCCATATAGATTTATCTATATCGATCCGGGAAGGTCCGAAAAGTCCCTTCAAGCGAAGGACGCCGGCTGTCCAAAACCGGCCTATTGAAAGATTGATGTGCTCTAAATTTTGTGAAATTACTTATAAAATCATTAAGAGTGGATTTTTATTTTGTCTTTACATTTAGAATAAGTTCTAAATTATTTCTTTATGGTTCATTAAAATACGACATCATAAGAAGTACTAACAAGCTGTCAGAAGTTTAAAATCTCAGCTAACATATGGGTTTTTTGTTAACCTTTAAGAGAAATTCCCACCTTTGCCCTGTTGTATCACCCGTTCTTAACCACTTCATGGTCAGCATCGCATGCCATGCGACGAAGAGAAAACTTGCTACGTTTAAAGCGAATCGTCATTACTTACACGCCTCGTTATATTACGCGACTATTTTTTGTATTTCTGGATATTGCTAAGAAATGGCCCAAATAGTTCTACTTTCTTCGTGTTTTCGTGGTGAGATTTCCCGCCATCAACGGAAAACACTCATTTTCTCGGAGATTCGAATAAAGATCCAACAAAGATGGAGTTTATGGCTATATGTAATACTATGGAAGAAAGCAGAATTAAGCATGCCCACAAAAGTGAAAACAAAACTGAGTTTCTTTCGATTTTATATGAGGGACTAGACCAAATTCAACTTTGGTTTCTTAGTGAAAACACTTTCTTGAAAAGAATATTTGAAACCTTTTATTTAAACAATAAATAGGATGTTTTATAACATATTTCTTATTAAGAGTTTCTGATACAATCTTAATTAAAAATGTTACAGTGATTGTAAGTGCAACTATATAAAAAGAATCAAATAAATTGTTGGCACTAAATGCTGAATATTTTCCTAATGTATTCATTTTTATATTAGTAGTCTTTATTAAAAGAAATGAATTTATTTGGCAAAGATAAACATGTGTTCATCTAAGATATTTTAATGGTAATAGACTAATTTTCGTTTCGATAAAGCATCGGAATGACAAACAAGATTTCATTAGATAAATTTCTGTGGAAATTAATTTTGTTTCACTAACTTTATTCGAGATATCAGTTATTGTATTTGATTAATACATTTTAAACATCATTAAATTCTTGAAAACTTCCTCAATTACAAAGGGATTATGGAATAATTTTAAAAATTTTATTTCAGAATAAAATCCGAAGATTTGTCAATTTTGCAGGTGAAGTCTCTTAAAAGTAATAATTAGTCAGATAATTTTCAAGATTAAGTGATTTCTTTAATTATATTAAGTAAATAGACAAAGTTTAGAAAGGTTTTTTTAATATTTTCTAATTAGTCTTAATACTTAGAAATGAAATTTAAATTTATTTGAATTAATTTAACTTTTGAAACAGAATGAACTAAGTAGTAATTGAAAACTCAATTATATTTTAATTTTAACGCCACTATGTAATATTTGCTTAAATAAATGTACAAATTTCCAGAGAAATTAGCATTTGAACATCAAAAATTAATGAACACATAGCATATTCTAGAAATTAAATGATAAGAATGTTTAAACAATCAATTAAATTTTAACGCAGTTTTTGTAACTGAACAATAAAGAATAAATAAAAATAATCAATTATAAAATAAATAAGAATTTAAAGGTTCTTAAATTCGGTTTTAATTGTTTGAAGTTAAATAATATTTATAAATTTACTAAAATAAATTAAAAATTATTTTAAATAAACTACAAAAGGAATTTCATGTATTCTACACCTTCCTAAACAGATATTTTACGACTAAACTATTGTACGCAGTTCTTCTATCGGAAACCAACAATTATTTATTTATTTCGGATTCACTGATGCAAAATGCGCTAGTTGCGTGCTTTCATATGCAAAATTTCACCAAGTGCAATGCACAACAGGCCACGTCCGATTCACCGTCACCAAGAATAATGCCCAACAGATCACGTCCGATTCAACATCACCCAGTATAATGCACAGCATGACACGTCCAATTCACCATCAACAAGTATAATGCATAACAGATAGCGTACAATTCAATAACCGGGACAACGAAGTAAAATAATTTACCTCCAGAAGTTCTGCGAAAACTCTCTTATTTCAGAATGTTTACTATTAGTTGGTTCTTTAACTTTGCCCAAATGATTATTATAAATAAATAAATATATTTAAATACCCATTGCTTAATTCATTGCTAGTTGACAATAGATTACATCCGTATTATTTGATAATATGTGTAATCAATATTCTAATATTAAAAGCAAAGGAGGGAAAATAAAATTTACAAATACAATTAAATAAATTTTTTTAAACGATTTTTAATTTATAAATATAATTTTTTAATAATATCACATGAATTTGTACTCTACTGTAATTTATTTTTAAAATTCGATTACTTTCAATTTATTTTCGATTCTAACGACCATGTCCAAGTGTACTCATTCGAGTGTAGAGCAGTATAAAGTGTTAAAGCATCTGCTACTGTTCAAATATCACGATGCCGGCAGAGAAATAAGAATCGTATAACTATAAATTATACTGTCATTATGAAATGCAGACAATCAAACTTAACACCTATCTTTAAAAATGATAATGTGAAGTTATACATTATTAATAATAAGTAATTAGATTCCGCATTATTTAAAATGCCTTGGATTAGGCGGTGAGATAAAAAGGCTTTCTCTATATTTCCAACTGATTATATTTATAATGAGATTTTGTACGAATCTCCGATAAAGAAACATAACAAACATAAACGAAAAATAGTAAAATTAATGAGAAAACCTTGCAAAAAAATGCGGAGGTTTTTTTTTTAAAATAAGAATGGTTGTTTGAACCTCCACATGCAAGTTATAAATATAGGAGGCAGCTCAAAAAGCATGGTTACAATATCTCTCACAGAAAAAAAAACCAAAAAAATTCAGCTTTCCTTATTCACGAATTCAAAGATATACACAGCGTAGAAACTCACTGGTATATTACTCATCCGAGTAGTCACCATTGTTGTCGAAGTATTTGTTCCTTCTGCACACAAACGTATGTCAAGGCAGTAACTACGTCAAGACAGCTTTTTGAACATCGGCATTGTTTCTGAAATGCCGACCTTCCAGGCGCTTCTTAAATGATTCGAAGATGTGAAATCCCATGGCTCGTGTTCCGGGCTGTAGGGAGGGTGATCCAATGACCCCGTGATTGGCATGCATGAAACCCTGATCCTTCTTTTGTCTGACACGTCTTTTCCATATTTATCGAATTTCGCCCACCAAAACCTAAAAGGGTTTCGTAACCTTCCATAAGTTTCCGGCGATTTTCAGCGGGGAACTTTTCCTTAAAAGTAAAATCATATTTCTTATTTCAATATCAGACCATGCTTCCCTCCTTGCCTCCAACTTCTAACTTTGACTTCAGCGCCATACCCCACAATTAGCTCCATATACCAGCTGAGATATAAGCAGCTGTTTAGACAGGAAATTTAATTCGCGTGGGGAATGTGTACACCCATTATAATTTTTGTTACTATAATTTTTGAAATATCCTAGTGCATTTATCACTTTTGTACTAAGAAATAAAAGGCATGCCACTCTTATTACGTCGAAAATACTCAGCTGAGATAAGAAGAACAAAGCATATTTCTTATCACATAACAGTTTGTTTCTCTGATAACAACAAAACAAATTTCTTATCACATAACAGTTTGTTATGTGATAAGAAATATGTTTGTTGAAACAAAACATATTTCTTATCTCATAAAAGTTTGTTTCTCTGATAGGAAGAAGAACATTCTCACGTTACAGAATCATTTGCTCTTAATCACCAATAATTTTCACTTCCTCCTCACTCTAAATTTCGACCATGTCTCCCTAAATCAGCAGGTTACTTAGATTATATTTCCTTTTTCCATGAAATGAACTGAATTCTGGGAAATTTTACACCGAGAACACATGTTTGACTCAATAAATTAAGTAGAAATAAAGCAAATCCTGTAAAAAAATTTTTCTTTATAGGTAAAAAGAAATTAAAGAAGTAATTTAAGAAAAATATGAATGCCTAAGAAACTGAAGACAGCACAAAATAAGATTCTATAATTGGGTTAATTGTCATAAGGAAAAGACCGATTCAATAAGCTAACGATAATTTAGAGATAACAAAAAAGAATTATCTTACTTAAATTCGGGGGCATGTTTCATTCGGTATTAGTTGATAAACCCTCCATTTTTCATAAAAAAAATAGTTTTATTTCTATTATTTTTAATATAAATTTTTTTATGTATAGTATTATAATACACAAAATCCTTTCTTTGTCTGAAACTATTTTAATTTAAATGAGAGCAGAAATTAAACAAAAGGAATTTTAAATCTCTTCCTTGTCATCTGACCGCGGTTAAAGATTACGAGGTTTGTCCCAAAATAGCCCCCGAGTTACTTCAAAACAGAAAATTAATACAATTAGAACAACCACACAAGCCACTCGCCTCATATCCATAAGAAATCCTTACAAATTCTGTAAATTTCTATTCCCTTTTAAGAATTCTGAATAACGACCTATTTAAGTTATCTCAGAACAAATGAGGCTCATTATCCAGAAAAATAAACCTTGTTATAATTACTCCATGAAATGAATCCATGGCATGAAAAAATTCTCACAAAAACAAATAACCCTTTGTAGCAAAAACCAACCCTTTTGCCTCTTCTAATTCTGTAAAGTAGTCAATTTCCCTTCCACTTTCAAACCAGTTGAACTCCTTTCACAGTACGCTACTTTTGGTAATATTTTTGAATTAAATTAAATAATTCTTAAGATTTAAGCTTGTATGTGAAGTTTATTATTTCTCAATTTCAAAAAACTGTTGAAAGTGGCGGTCTCATGAACGCATGGTAATTTATGTAACTTAAAGAGAATAAATAATTCAATAATCTGTCATAAAAATATATATAATGAGAACAAATAACTCAGAAATTAAACTAACAGTTTTTACAGCCTCTAATTTCCATTCATATTCAAAATTTAACTCACTTCTTCAAACTGAACTCAGACACCAAAGATGCCTTCCTAATTCCTAACTGTTGTTTTCCTACAAAAGCAACCATTCTCAAGAAGCAGAAAATCTGTTCCCTAATATTTTTGACCACAATTTCTTTAAGAAATCTGAATATCGATCGTCTCATGTAATATCAAGTGAAAATAAACGAGAGCCTTTGCCATACAAATTATTCTATTTATAATTACTCTATTATATGACTCTAGGACGGAAACAATTTGTTCTAAAAATAAATAAACCTTGGAGTAAAAAGTAACCGTTTCCCGCTACTAATTGCGTAATGAATGAAGTGGTGGCCATTCGATCAATAAAA
>BGPR01031358.1:0-14480 GCA_013235015.1 Araneus ventricosus | reverse complement strand
TGCCTTCTAGAATAGGCATATCAATTTTAAGATGATGCCTTCTAGAATAGGCATATCAATTTTAAGATGATGCCTTCTAGAATAGGCATATCTATTTTAAGATGATGCCTTCTAGAATAGGCATATCTATTTTAAGATTATGCCTTCTAGAATAGGCATATCAATTTTATGTCTTTGGAAAAATGTCTTCTAGAATAAGCATATCAAGGACGAAGAAAAAATTTTCGCTTGCTTAGTTTACTGTTTTTAAAATATTTTCTTTGTATTTCGAGAGAAAATTATGAAGTTATTTGCTTTTTTATAACTAATGTACATTTTGAAACAAAATAAGAATAAAATGGTGTATTATATATCAGGAATTTAATCTTCAAACGAACACCAAGTTCAATTTTTTTAGCAGAACTTTTGTTGGTTTCTTGCAATATCTTAAAATACTATTAATGGTGGTTTTCATATAGGCATTCACCTTAACCAAAGAGAAACTTAAATTGCACTCTTCGAAACCTTTCATTGCATTTCCTACTTATGAATAAATGCATATATGCTTAACATTTATAAGTTTAACGGCATGGTAATTGTCGGAATTCTTTTTCAGAAGTGCTGGAACTATGAATTCATATTAAGTATAAACTTACGTAAATTAATAAACCATTAAGGGAAATTTTGAACTGTTAAGCATCATTAACTTTATATGAGCATTTATGTAACGAAGCGTCTACGGTCAAAAGTGGCAAAACAAAAATAAGTTTTAATAGGATATACTTCCTTTGGTAATCAGTTCATTTCGTAAAACTAGTGTAATTAAACAATTTATCTAGGAATATAAAAGTATTCAAAATAATTATTTGTAGTTTTTAGGTAATTTTTCTAGCATGAAAATTCAATTGCATTTCAATTTAATAGATACGCAGTCTTGATAATATCTTTTAATTAAATTATTTTCTCGCTTCTATGGCAGAATTAAAAAAAAAACATTTGATCTTATATCAATATATGTTTCGGACACATTTAGAAACCTTAACCAAAATTTACTTCGATTTCACCAATATAAATAAGCTTATAGTGAGAACTAATTTGTATCGCTTTTTGATGCTTTGGAAGCCAGTTTATTAAAAATATTTAAAAGGAAAAAAATGAAAACCTTAAGTAAAATGTATGTGATAAGCAATGGGATTTTTCAATAATTAGAAATTTAAGCATGTTTTATAAATTTGAAACAATTCCCATTTAGAGAGAGAAGAGAGAGAGAGAGAGAATCCTAGAACATTCTGGTTCTATTAAATTACCTTCTTTACTCAAAATCCTATGATCAAACACTTAAAATCTTTTTCTTTGAAATTAGGAAAAAAGAAAATAAAATTTATTGATAATTCATATGGTAAATCAATCAAATAATTTGAATTCCTTGTGCATATATAAATAAATTAAAATCCAAACTGATGGGCTTTACAAACTGTAAATCAAATTAAAGAAAATATCTCTTGTAATAGTTTATGCTAAGAAAGCAAATATTGTAAAAAAAGTTTATTTCAGATGCACAAAGAAAATTCTTATGCGTAAATTAAAAAAGCATTCGGTCATGAAATTAATTAATTTAACAAATATTTCAAAATGTCCTGTTAAATTTAACATTGTTTAATATAGTACCATGAAAGATTCATATAAGAATTTAAAAGTTATTTCGTAACATTAAGAGGAAGAGAAAAAAATTGCTAATTAAATTAGACAGTTTCTAATGGAGATTTTTTTAAATGCGCAAATTAAATCCTTAATTTAATGTTTATCCATTTGCATAGATATTTTTATCTATCGCCCAAGTTTTAAATTCCCCCATGAAAATATTTCTTGTATTACATCAAAACATCCGTTTATTTAAATTTGATCCTTTTTCTTTCTATATTTCCACCATTAAGAAATCTTTAAAGGGATGTAAACATGTTATAATGTGAGAATGATGTACTTGTACTGTATGATGGAAGAGAAAGAATATGTTGGTAAAAAAATTCAGTTTCTGTGGAATCAACTTAGCATATGGGAATATTATCAAGCAGAAAATTACATTCTTATGATTCATTCAGGACTTTTAGTTTGAAAATCTCTAAAATATTTGAAATGATCACAGAAAATGTCTTCAGTAGTATTCTGAATATTTTCTAACATTTCTTAACATATTACATTTCTTGTATCCCAAAATACACTAAACAAAATTTTCTTCTCACGCATCCTGGCTTTGATGTTGGTAGAGGCTTCTTTTTTCGATTCAGCCACTGTTTCTTTTTTGTAACATTAGCATGAAGGATCCATTTTATACCCAGAACATTTCGTCTTAAAAAAATCTCTGCTCCGACTCATGTGAATCCAAATTCAGCAAGAAGCAAATTAATAATCCATACCGACTGTTTTAACTTGAGTTTATGTGTGGGATCTGTAAACCAATACGAGAGAACTTTCCATTTCGTTTAAAATGCTCTATTGTCGTTCGTTATGCATTCCTGACCAGAACCAGACTTCGATTTTTAATGCGCTGTATGTATTGGGAGAAAAACTGTTCTGCAGAAGAATGCAGCGAACCACGAGTCTTCCTGGACGAAACTGACATGCAAACGTGGCATCTTAAAACTTTTCCAGTTATTATATTTTTTACTTCTTTGATTTTCTCTTAATCTTTTTTGAAGTGTTTATAATTTCGCTTTCTGTGTCGCTTATAAGTTTTTACTTACGTTTGTAAATTTCATAATTCTCTTATGTGTCTGTTTTATGTGTTCTCCGTAAAATAATACAAAAATAATCGTCTTCTTTAATCCAAATTGAAAAGTAACCTTGCGAGACTAAAAATGAGAACAAAGATGGCGTAATGTTACGCAAGGTTCATTCTGTATGTGGTGTTCGACGGTTTGTTTTAAGCAATAAAGAATCTGGGTTGCAAGCTAAATCCTTTAATCGAGCTTCCTTCAATGTTATGCAGTTTTCCACAGATGATTTCGCATTCTTCTCAATGAGAAATATATATGTTACGGTGAATGACCGAAATGTGGAAAATGTCGACAATCATCGGTGAATGTTGACAATCACCAACACATTCACCGACCGGAGAAACTTAACATTCACCGGCGATTGTCGACATTTTTCAGCTGTCGGTCTTTCACAGTAACATATATATTACATGTAGTTCTATCCTCTTCAGTGAGAAATAGAATATCGAAATAGCTATCTCACAGAGCAACCGAAATACCGCCTCGCTTCTTTCTCCAAAATCTCTCTCTCTCTCTCTCTCCCTCTATTGCGGTGACCGGTCACCCCGAACGTCACAGGCATCCCTGGAATTAATGCTCTGAAGCAATGCCATCTATTGGCCTTAAAATAAATGTCACTCGCTCTGCGTGATAACTACTAATTTAAGCGGTTTGGAGCCCCGAAGTACTACACTGTACAATGGAGCTTCTCGATTATTTGTGTAAAAGTAATAAAGCATGAATCTGTCTTGATCTTATCCGCAATTCATCAACAGTTTGTTTTAGCGGAAAATATCTACGTTCATCTTCAAGATTGAAATTACTCCCTTGCATTATCTCAAACCATTCTTGGAGTTAACAGTCTCTAATGATACTAAGATATACTAAAAATAAATTCGAAGGGACTTCTGAAACTTTCCTATGGTGATGAAAATATTTAAACCATAATATGACAGATATGTAGATTTTGATGAGAAACAAATTCGGTAAATAAAAAAAAAATTTATAAAAGTTGAGGCGAGGAAAGAAAGTGAAGGAACTCAATATTATTACGATTTTGAAATTTGGTAGTACAGAATAAGTTTAAGGAAGAATTGACACTTAATTTTACGGTAAACATAAATCCTGCAATAGTTTCTGGGAAACTTGACATATCACTGTAATTAAATGGGGCCAATTCACTTGGCATCGGCATCCCTCGGCAAACAACACATAGCATCAAAATGCCCGTATTTTAAACACTATAGTGACGTAATACTACGAAGAGCAAATGCAAGATGAGTGATTAACTTGAAAATTAAATATGGCGCGCGGTATTTCACAATGCGCATCAAGCATGAATTGATTCTATTAAATTTTTGGCATTAAAAGGGGAAAAAATAACTAATGTCATTATTTTTAACATGCTTGTATTATAATAGATATCATTATTTTAGGCAATTAAGAAATATTAAGTTTAATTATCCTCAATGAATAACTATATTATAGAAATATAATTTAAAAGAAATACGTTGCTTAGTCAAGAAACAATTGCTTTGCGCAAAGCATTTATTCTTATATTACTCTAAATAAAATGAAGATAATTTTTGAAAAGTATCTAACTGAAAAAAACTGACCAATAATAATAATGTTTAATATATTTTTAATTTAATACAATTCAGTCTATTATAAAATATTAAAGTTCAGTTATTAGTTTAAGTAATAGTAATTAAAACTAATATAAATCCACCTCATAATGTAATTTACGTTACATGCATAAAGAAATAGTATTGTTTTAGTTATTTCCTCTTATTTTGAATTTGATCGTCAACAAGAAAACTAATACAATTTAAAATTTGCCTCGGCATATACTCTATCAGGAATAAAATGTAAGTCTATCTTATCGTGATATTTCGGAACAAAATAATGAAATTAACTTTTACTTTTGAATAAATTCTGAACCGAACGCTGACAGACATTTCCATTAACTTAAGCGATCTTTTCTTCTTCTGGTTGGATGTATTTTCCGAGACATTTATTAGATTCGAAAGATTCCCCTGAAATTGCCTTCTCTTTTAAAAAGAAGTCATTTTGCGGAATTCTAGAAAAATTGCAGTAAGTAATTTGGGAGTTACTGAATAGCTCGAACAGAAAACATTACTCATTTAAAAAGACATTTCTGGGCCGATTTTTAAACCAAAATCGCATTGAATTTCTGAAAAAAGAATCGCTTTGATATACTTCCTTGCGAAAGCAGTCTTTTGAATGTCTTCAGAAATGTCGAAAAACGAAAAAGACTTCCATTTAAACATTTCTTTCTACGGTTCTCTGTTAACTGCTGCAACGGCTCGATAATGTGGCGATAAATCTGAAGATGGAAACCGGCTATAACAGTATTTAGGAATAATTAATTAACTTTCAGTCGAGCGCATTACAAATGCTAACACGATTGGGCGCAATTCATCTTTGAGATTAAAAGTTAAATTTTTGCTTAGGCTTAATAAAAAATTTATCAAACTGAACTTATTCGGCCATAAAAAGCTATATTTGCGTTTTAACTAACAAAATGCCCAAGAATTCAGAAGGGAGTTGACGTTTGTTTTCCCGTAAAGTCCCTTCACAATGACAGCTGTTGTCGCTGAGTGTCTGAAACAATTCAACATTTTTGATACAATATATCAGAAATAACGATCAATATCAGTGAATTAGGGGCTGGGGCACAGATATACAATCTTTCGCAGGTATATAAAAAAGAAATATTGTGAAAAACTTGGGAAATCAAAAATAAAAAAGCAATCGGATCCAACTCATCTACCAGATTAACGTGCCCTTCACGGACATCAAAACAGCACGATAGAAAAACCCACAACACCCTAGTGTGAGTGCTACTGAGCCAGGAATCTACTAGAAGTCTCACAAATTTCTCGGTAAAACTCGCAATTAGAGACAAAAAATATGGGCACTTCATCTCACGGATTAGGTGAACCCAATAGAAGGTTAAGATTTCGGCAAGAAAAATAAGTGAAAAAAACTGAAACGTAAGAATTAGTAAATAAGAAAACTAACTTAACCAAAAGGTTAACACCTGCACCAAAAAAATTTCCGCACCTGCACTTGAAAACTTTGCCAATTACAAACTGCGTTTGAACTTAAAATCTCATATAACATGCAATATCTTCTAGTTTTCAGCAATTTAAAATTATTTTCTCTCATAAAAGATAGTTTCTTACTGCAGTAATTATCTTTGATGAATAACTAAATTGAAAAGTCAGTTTAACAGTTTTAAATACTGCTTAACATATTGTCTTTAATTAATGTACTGATTATTCATATTGTTTCATGCTCAATAAAAAAAATTAAAACCATTAACAATTTCCTTTCTTCACATTCATATGTTAGATAAAACCAGTTGAGAATTGTGATCAGTATTATATAATTTTTTTTAAAAAATCACTTTGGAAATCTGGGCGATGTGAAACAGCAGTATGAGGGAAAACGGAATGGCCGAAGGATATTTAAGCAAAATAAATTGACTTTTTTAAATCTTACTGACAAAAGTAAAATCTATTTCATAGTTATTATTAAACACTATTATCGAAATCGATCCAGCTGATCACAAAGGGCAAAGTGGAAAAGAAGCTCCATTGTAATTATGTAAAGTGTAGTGAAATATTTTCCTATTTTACAATTGTGAAAGTTTCTTTTTACATTTATTTGTATTCTCCGAATTAGATTTTATTATTAAAGGCATGGAGCAAATAATATTTTTCGTTTAAAAATTCCTCCTAAAGATATGGCGCATGAACGTTGGTAAGAGATCAGAATAACACGATCACAAGGACATATCTCCTTCTGATGTGATGGGTATCGTGACCCGAAGCGATCTGATCTCAATTCCCTTGCTTTCCCTTACATCCGATGTTTGTTTTTTTCCTTCCTCACCCCAATCGATTAGAGAGAAGGTCTCCTTCAAAAGCGGTGGGAAACCTCAAAACTGGTGTCAAATATTTTACCTTCGGTCTTGTATTCGGAATGAATGTTGGTCTCTAGTGTATTGTTTAGATTTATGCATTTGCCTTTTAAGAGGTAAATTTGCAAATATTCAAGCAACTGGTTCATCTCCTCAGAAACAATCCTTTTCACCTAAAAAATACTTATTTTTTTATTTTAAAATATCTTTAAGAACAAACTAAATTCAATATACAAACTTGATAGTTCATTTTCATTCATTCATTCATTCATTCTTCAGTTGGTAGATGCTTTGTATTGTCATCTACAAATTAAGTGGAAACCAGATTTTTTTTAACGATATGAGAAACTGGCATTCAGCACTAATTTGTTAAAAAAAATTTGGCGAACTTTGTCTTCTTCTTTCTCTCTTTTTGATAACATTGTCCTTGAATGACTATAATTGTTCGCTATATATATTGTTACAAACTGAAATGTCGCTTTTCTGCCGCATTTGTCTTATGGTCTGGAAGAGAGATTTACAGAGGTTCTTACTTGCTATCGGGGAGGTCAAGCCTATGCCTCCAGACGTTGGCGACAAAATTGGCGACCATTTGGTGACAGGGAAGGAAAAAGACAGGGGAAAAAGAATTTTCTAAATTTCCAAGGAAATTTTAATGATCTTAGGGTATCTGGAGGCTATATATTTCAAACTTGATTTTAATTTTGCCGAATTGGCTCTAGTTTTTTGAGATAATGCACATTGTCAACATTTCAATTGTGTTTGCAGTAGGGTGTGCCGCAAAAAGTAAATTCCTTTTTCCTGTCACTATACAGCGTGAAGATTTGCGAATTGGCAAGAAATAAAACGAGGAGTAAAATTTATTAAATTAATTCATATCTACCGACTCGAATGGGACTTAAAAGTCCTGAAAAAAGATTGTGAATTTAGGCTGTTTTTCATTATTTTTTAAAATTTCTCTTAATCTCTTTTCCATAGCATTAGGTGTTAAGTGCTCAACTTCTTCAAAGAAATAAATTTATTTTATAAAAATCGGTCTATAACTTCTTGTCACTGATTCCTTTCAAATTTGTTGTTGTTTCATTTTAGTTCCTAATCAACATCACAATCTTCACACATCATTTTGTCTATGTAATGCAGCAACCCAATGTAGGGGAAAGTGGGGTAAAACTGGGTAGTTGAGGTTAGAAGGCCTGTTGGAGCTAAAATATTCGATTATTTTATTAAAATATTCATTGTTTATCGGAGTTCAATATATCTTTACAGAAATGTCACAGTTTCATTAATTTTTTATCAATGATTGCTTTATGAAAAAAGTCAGACTACCCGGTTTTCTCCCACTAGTGGGAAATGTAATTATTACTATGTTAACGTTATGAGGAAATTAGGAAAACTCCATTTTAGTTGAAAAGTTTGCATTTTTTTTTATTTTTATAAGACAATTTAAGAATATTAGTTACAAAATTCACATGAGGCAGTTGTCTTCTTCCGCGCCACTGCATCTTTCGTCGGCACAGCTAAACGGTTTTACATTGGTTATCCTACATCTTTAATTAATTTATAAATACATCATTAAAATATAAACTCAATGTCTGGTATGTGTTTATCTCGATCGTTGGAATTCAATACCACTCGTCTGAGGTAAATCCTTATTGTTTGATATTATTGTTAGTAAATACTCTGTATACGATATATAAATTATTAGTAAACTCTGAACTAAATTTATTTTATAACTGTATTGTTTTTGAGTAGGATAGTTTAAAATCAAACTACATTTGAGAGTAAAGTCTTAAAACAAATAAACCTTCACAGATGCAATATAATTCTCTACAACACTGCCATGATTGGTCCGTTTTCTTGTCGGCCTATGCCCATAAAACCCATGTTTTACCGAGTGCAGAGGTTGAGAAAAACGAAATAGAACCGCAAAAATATTATCAACTTATTGTTTGATAGGATATAATCCTCCGAGATTTTAAACAGAATGCTTTTAAGTGGACGTTAAATTTAAACGGACATTAGAGAGTTGATTCTTAAAACAAATAAACTTTAAAAAACGCAGTGCATTCAACAGCTACAGCACGACACTATGATAGTTCCTTTTCATATTGAGTTTTATTTTCAGACAGTTGATTTATTAGTGTATTTACAGTATCTGTCTACTAGATAAGAAAATAATAGCAGCAAAATCAAGGTCCCGGTTTTATAATAGCAAAATCAAATAAAAGTGAACTACAGCATCACTAAAATCACATTTTAAAGTAATAAGTGAAAACTCACTCTTGAACGATACTTGTTGAATCTCTGACCGAAATTCTCTATTGTGATTCAATTTTGTCTTAAGTTCAATTAGTTTATTTTTTTTCGTTGAATGCATATCAAGAGGTTATTTAGGTCTAAATTACATCAAATTTATTTAGTTTCTTTGTTTAGAACAACACTTGTAAAACTAAAGCTCAAAACTGATATTTGTTAGTTTAGAACGTATGCCAAATATAGAAAGCAACAAGCAACTCACTTTTAGAAAGCTTTAACTACCAGGGTATCAAATGGAACAAAGATATCAGGGAAGTAGGACACATATGTGACACAACGTTCTTCCACTGTCCGTAAGAGGAAATCATTTAAGAGCCTTTTCCATGAGCAACTGAACCAGCTAATTTAATTTTCATTTTATTGGACTTAATGGAACATCAACATGTATTTTTACCATATCATTAATGATTCATCTATTTATTTGTTAAAATTCATTAATATTGTTTTCAATTTTATTCTTTAGCTTATATTTGACACAGATTTTATGTGATTTCTGCATAGATTTATCTTGTGATTTATATATTGATTACTCTTTAGGATTAAGTTTGTTTATTTATTGCATTGATTTAATTTAATTATTGATTTATATTTAAGTCATTTTCAATGCGATTTGAGTAGTGAGTACATATTACTATTGAAATATAATTTTCATTTTATTGCGAAAACTAGAGCCAATTTGACAAAAAGAATGCCGAATTATGAATCTACACCACAGAATTACACTAACATCTGTGGAATATCGTTCTCAAAAAATCAGTGTTGACCAGTGTACTTTCTTTTATTTTAACTTTAAAAAAAGTTTTAAACGGACAATGACTACGCTTCCAATTCTTTGAAACTGCTAGTGGAAGAAATTTGTATGTGCTTAATGGCTGATAACTAAATTATTTTAAATTTTCTCTGCCTTCACAAATGGATGAAAATACTCTAACTCCAAAGATTCGTTCAAAAAATATTCATTTTGTTGCATCTTTACATCAAATACTACTTCTCCTCGAATTGTAGTTTATCGTTATATTTTTTCCTACAGACAGCTAAATATTTTATACAGATTTTTAAAATAACTTGCTTCTTTGCATGTCTATTGTCTTCAAAATTGTTTTAAGGCTACCATGAAAAACTTATTTGTAGAGGTTCATATATGTCTTTTAAACTGCACGTACATTTCATGTAAAAGAAAAAATATATTCGAAGAAATATCATAAAGTCTTGCACTCGAGAGTGTTAGAGAAAGGTTCCGTACTATATTTTGAAAGATAAATAATAAATATAAAAACTATATTTTGAAATAAGCTATCTTTCAGAAGATCCGACAGTAAACTTGAAAACTTAGCTCTTCAATAAACTAGGGAAGTGACGCAATTCAAAAGTTTTAAAAAATAAAGTAATAGAAAAAATAGTCTAGAGAATCTTTTTTGTTTTGGTAACTTTTAAAGAAGTTTTTTTACTGCTTTTCCTGTTTGAGTTCGATCGTATATCTTTCAAGATTCTAGTGATACTGTTTGTATTGAGGTAGAATCTTGTTTTATTCTGGCTATTTTACTTTATTGTCCACCGACTTTTTTACAAGAAAAAACTGATTCAACAATCGTCATTGAGGAAATACGTCCTGTTCTGAAATTCACAGTACTTTTAAAACGAAAGAGTTTAGTCTGGGAAGGATTTCTTTTATTTTTAGGGGGAAAGGTTTAAAGATTGATACTGTGATTTTTTAATTGCAAACAAATATAACTTTATTCATTTATAATCAAATGAAATGTTCTTCTCGTCTATAGCTTGAAGGAAGATAATATGAAGTAAAGCAAAAAGCTTCCTCTCTTACAAATTTTATTTCTCTCTCTTTCATCGATTTAAATAAAATTTGAGAACTGTTAACAATTTTTTCTTCCTCGCATACGATTTTCTTCCTCGTAACTTAGTGAAAGTGTTGCAATCTTTAACTATCTGAACGCGGTTGGAGTGAGAATTCCATTGCCTCAAAACCTGGAGTGAATTTTCGCTCACAGAAACAGAATGGAATCGTGTTGTTTATGATCCCCGAAGATCAGCAGAGCTATATCAGATCCATGAGCCTGTGCACCTTGAAGAAATCCAAAGTCAATAGAGGATTAGAAATAAGATCCTGTTGGGAAAGCCCCAGGCATGCAAGAATATGATCAAGTGTGACCTGTTCTGCAGTACATTTTGGGCAGATCTCAAAACACTTAGAATTATCAGAGAAAGTCAAACTTCTGATATGCCCACTAAGGAAGCGAGTAAGAGTTGTTTGGTCGCGTCTGCTGCAGTCAATTGGAATCGTCACGTTCTTTACAGAAATTCCAGGAGGTCGACGCCATTGGTTTCCCGATTAATTGTCAACAAAGAAAGTAACTATATTTTTCCTAAAATATTCACCCAGGGGCCCGAGACCGCCTGACTCTGGCTTCTGTCGAACAGGCGGTTTGAGGCGGGATAGGGCTCATAAGGTTAAAAGATTTGATCTTAATATTTCTTTTAATCTCTATGTACATGAGCCTCAAAAAGTTGATTTGGCGAAAAGTTTGCTAACTCTAAAACTTTGCACCAACCTTGTTTATTGATATTCAACTATGAACCAAATCCGTGTTCGAGAAGATGCCTTTTTTCCAAAATTTATAGACCGTTGAGGTTTCTCCTAGAATATTCTACTCGGTAGATAAAATTTAAATATATATATATATATATATTTGATAGAGAGCAAAATATAAATAGATGTAGCATGTTAGTATAGCGTGTCTTATTGAGAGGAGTTCCTCCTGGAAAATCTGTAGGAGGAAGACTAGAGTGTCAAAGAATCTCAGAACAGACAAGGGACAACTTAATACAAAAGAAACAGTCAGTCCTTAGATCCAGCCACTTTTAATGAAATGACGCTGCTTGAATTGGATGAGGTAGTGCGATAGAATCGAAAGAATTCTCATGATTAGAATATTCACTGGTGTTGGATAAGTTGGTACTTGTCCAACACCAGTGATATTTCTCATCACGAGAATGAGAAATATCACTTGCCAGGAAGTAAGCCACTCAGTAAGACATGCTATACTTAGATGTTACATCTATTTCTATTTTGTTGTCTATTCAATACAATTTTTTTTTAAATTTCATCTACCAAGTTGCATATCGTCGCTTAACAAGCAATACTACCTAATTTTAACAATCTAACATAAAACCGAAAGTTGCAACTATATGCGAACATATTTTCAGAAATATTCGTTATTGGTTGCGAAAAATTGAGTATTTTCTTCCCTCTTTGAAATTTCAAAAATTGAGATACGTGATGTTGCTTGTTAAGCGACGATATCCTATAAGTTTGTTTTGTCCAAGGACTACAAGACTGTTATGCTTGCAATGATTGTGTACATTGATACTTCAGTGACGTATTTGTGTAGTCTTCATTTGAGGACTGTGACCAATACACAGTTTTGGTGGATTCAAGTTACTTAAATACATAATGAGGACATCGACTTTCATTTAAAGTGGAGGAGGAGGTATTCTGGGTGGATTCAGAGTATGTAAAAACTCAAAAGTGTAATGAATCGATTCCTCCTCCACCATCACGATCAGTTCGCCTTTTTTCATATCAGTAGACAGATTCCTCCATAAATAGATATTGATTATCATGATTGAGTTATTTGTAACAGTTAGAATAGCCCTCTCTCATGTAAGAGATGCGCCAGCAATGCAGTAAAAATTAAGAAAGCTTATTGAGTAAGGAACAAATCTCATAATAATAACGCGTTAAAATATAGATATTAAAAAGACTTACGAGAAACCCATTAGACGCATTGAAATATAAAGCAGAATCAGAAAACTTAATCTTTGGAATAATTGTACAAAAAGGAGATATTTTATCCTGATTTTGACAGTAACAAATTACGCCGATGGAAAATTCAGTTCAATGAATGTGTTTTAAATTTCAGTACACCAACAAGAAACATAGATAGAAATTTTGATTAAAACATATTTTAAATGTTTCATAAAAAATGAATAAAAATTGCAGGGAAAACAATCTGTTATTGAAAAGTTAATTTCTGACTTTTCAGAAAAATTCGGAAAAAATATTTCACTTCAAAATTAGAAATAGTTTATGTGAAATAAAGTGTCTCGATGCTATTTCGGAAAACATCCGAATTTCGAATAAGTCTTAATTACTTAAAAATCTAATTTAAAAAAATCTTAGTGTGTATCTACTGACCAAGGAGTAAGAAATTTTCTAACTTCAAGTTTATATGCTTCGTCGATTGAGATATTTCGAGATGAGTCCTATAGTCCGTCAATAGCATATGCTTTTAATACATAGAATTTATTTTCTGCTTTATACAATTAAGATACACAAAAGAGACCAAAATAATTTTTTAACTCCCATACTTTGACTCACTTCAAGGGAAAATATCATATATATATTTAATAAAAATAATTATTTGTATCTTTTATTATCATTGTTAAGTTTATAGCAGAGTTGCACAAAAAAATATAGTTAATTTGCTGAGGTCGCTCAACAAATGTTACGATTTCTTATGGCGAAATAAATGTTAACTTTTATTCTGCGCAATTCTTCTGAAGGTAAATTTATCTTTAAAAATTCGGAAGCCGCTACGTTGTTTCAAAATTTAAAGAAGAGCCATAAGATTTTGAGTTCTCAGATAAATGAAAACTTTTTATTATTTCCTACTAAGGAGTACCTACTTTTAAGCTTGTGTTGGATCCCTCTAATGCGAATTAAACCAGATACAAAGAGACGAGGTGTATTCATCCGATTCATGATACTTTTTTAATCCATACAGAAAAGGAGATAGTGGTAAGGTAAATCTCAGAGAGGCACTTTAAAATCCACGCTCTTTACTGAGGTTTTGTTTATCCTCGTCCTAGTTTTCTTGAAATTAATTAGAGCACTTGTTCTTTAGCTCTATACTTTGCAACTAAAGATTCTTAAAAGAATAAATTCATTTTTCTGTCTGCTTTGTTTGGTTAAAAGAATGGTAGAAACTTAGATTTTGGTGAATCTCAAATTCTTCTGAAAAGCGGATAAAACCTATAAATAATTAGTGCAGTGTAAATTGAAATAAGTATCTCCTATAGTCTTATGCAAGTTTTTCACAAAAATAAAAGATTATATATATAAAAAAAGCAAAAGAATATATATACGCTCTGTCCCAAAAGTGTATAGAATCTAGTAAAATATATGTTTTAGCTAAACGGAAAGGCATACAAATACCACTTACAAATATGTTTATTCAAACCATATGCGACTTGCATTCAGCGAAATATTTAGAAAAAATAGCAATTTTTATTTCAATTATATAGCAAAATGGAAATATTAGGTGTCCCAAAAGTTTATAGAATATATGACATTTCAACAAAAGGTGCTCAATACAATGTTCTTAATAGTTTAAAGTCTTTCCATTTCTCAGTATGACATTGTATACACGTTTTTCCATCATCATAATTAAGGTTTGTAATATTTC